>CABHPR010149537.1:51630-76814 GCA_902168415.1 Peromyscus melanophrys | reverse complement strand
GTTTCTCTGTGTAGCTTTGCGCCTTTCCTGGAGCTCACTTGGTAGCCCAGGCTGGCCTCGAACTCACAGAGATCCGCCTGCCTCTGCCTCCCAAGTGCTGGGATTAAAGGCATGTGCCACCAACGCCCGGCATCCTAGTTCATTCTAATAGTGCCCTAGCTTCTACCCTTTTTTAGCCTCATAAGAGATGTAGTAAATGTTCTTAGTTGCCTTTTTACTACATTTTGGCATCTGGTTTACTGTCAAATTGGGTTTTTGTTGTTGTTGTTGTTATTGCTACCTCCTTTCTCCCTCTGTATGAAGTGTGCATGGGGGGGGTCTCTCTCTCTGTATGCAGTGGGGAGGTGGGGGGATCACAAACCCAAGAGAAAACTTGGTTTCTCAATAAAAAAATAAGACTTGGAAAATGGGGGAAAAAAACCCTAAAAGACATATCTACTCCAAGAGATGTACACATCACAATATGAAAAAGCAAGGAATATGAGAAAGCAAGGCAGTGACTTCTGAAAAAGCGTAGACTATACCTTCTCAATGACCAAACCCAAAGGTACTGACATGGCTAATGTGCCTGAAAAGGAATTCAGAAGTCTAGCTTTCAAAATCATCAGTAGCATTAAGAACATTAAAGTGAAGAGATACAGAAAGGAAGTCGATTTAGAACCTGGAAAAGAGGATGTGCAGCATGGATAAGAAACTCCACAAAGAGTAGCAAGACTCTGCAGTTTGGGGGTTATAAGCATGTACCACCACACCCTGATGTTATCTACTTAATTTATGTATTCGTTTCTTTTTATTCTTTGAGAAGTTTATACATGTGTACAATAAAACATGATCATATCTACTCTCCTTTTCTCCTTCTGGGTCTCCTCATACACACCAATATCCCAACTTTATATTTGTGGTGGTTTGTAAGAATATGGCCCCCATAGGGAGTGACACTCTGAGGAGGTATGGCTCAGTTAGAGTAGGTGTGGCCTTGTTGGAGGAAGTGTGTCACTATGGGGGTGGTCTTTGAGTCTTCTATGTTCAAGCTACTCTCGGTGGCATAGTTAACTTCCTGTTGCCTGTGGATCAAGATGTAGAACTCTCAGCTCCTTCTCCTTCACCATGACTGTCTGCATACTGCCATGTCCTGCCATGATGAAAATGGACTAAACCTCTAAAACTTTAAGCCGCCCCTATTAAATTTTTTCCTTTTTAAAAGTTGCTGTGGCCATGGTATCTCTTCACAGCAATAAGAAGCCTAACACAACCTACTTGCATTTTTGTTAAATACCACAAAATCCATTTAGTACCACCCATATGTGTATGTGTTGTTCTCGATTTTAGTGGAATTGCTTTGAGTTTCTCTCCAGAAATGAGTACTTTCAATTCTCTAGTCAATAAATACGTCATGTGACAGTTAATCTTGATTGTCAATTTATGGAACTTAGAGTGACCATAGAAACAAGTTTCTGGGCATGTCACTGAAGAATTACAGCTATTAGATTCATTGAGGTAGAAAGATCTACCTAAAATGTGGGCAGTCCACATTTTATGGATTACTCACCCGAGAGCAAGCATGCATCGCTCTCTGCTTCCTGCCGGCAGATGCAATGTGAGCAGCAGCCTCAAGCTCCTGCCACCATGACCTCCCCACCATGATGGACTATACCCTGGAACTGAGTCAAAATAAACTGTTCCTTCTCAAGTTCTTTTTTTCAGGATATTTCATCCTGGTGAAAAGGCAACAAATGATACAGATCACCAGAAAAAAAATCAACAGAGTTAAATTACATCATCAGTCAAATTTTTCTAATGGACAGTTGCAGAATATTCTTAGAAACCCATGGGCATTCTCCAAAATAGGCCTCCTTTTAGGCCATAAACAAGTTATAATAAATACAAACAAAATAAATATTTTCTTATATCTTGTCAAATAATAATGAAATAACAAGCAAAAAAAAACCTGTAGAAACTACTTTAACAAATAGGGCTAAAATAGTACACTGTTTCCAGGTGTGCTGGCACCTGCCTGTAATCCCAGTACCCACATTCAAGGCAGCCAGGGCCACTTAGTGAGAATATGTTTCAAACAAAGAAATCACTAAAAGTATACTCCTGAATGATACATGGATTGAATAAAACAGTAAATAAATTTTAAAATTCCTAGACTTAAATGAAAATGAAAACAAAGTTTGCCAGGACCTTTTGATATGGCCAAGGTTGTCTTAAGAGGGAAGTTTATGCATATGTGTTTACATTTTAAAAAATCTGAAATGCTTTAAAGATATACTTCCAGGTCTTAGATAACAAGAGCAAGCCAAATTCCAAATTGCTGGACAAGAGTACATAATAAAGATCAGATTGGAAATTAATGGAATGGAGATTGAAAGAACAATCCAAAGAGCCAATGAAACAGAGCTGGCTCTTTGAAAAGAAAAAAGATATTGACATCCCGGAGTGGTGGCCCACACATTCATCCTCCTAGAGACAGAGGCAGGCAGATCACTATAAGTTTAAGCTAGCCTAGTCTACAGAGCAGGCTCTGGCCAGCCACAGCTACATAGTAAGACCATCTTAAAAAACAAACAAAAAGATATCCACAAATAGGAAGCCAAACTAACCAAATGCAAGAAAGAAGACCCAGATCAATGAAATTAAGATGAAGATGGGTTCATTACAACAAATTCCAACAAAATTTTGAGGATTATGGTTGTTTTAGTCAGGGTTCTCTATAGGAATACACACATGCTCACGCACACGCGCACACACACACACACACACACACACACACACACACACACACACGCAAGCACACATATAGGGAATTTATTAGAGTGGCTTACAGGATGTGATTCAACTAGTTCAACAATGGCGGTTTACCAAAGAAAGGGCCAAGAATCCAATAGTTGTTCAGTCTATGAGCCTGGATGTCTCAGCCCATCTTCGGTATACACTGGAATCCTGAAGAATTAGTTTCTAAGGCAGTGGTTCTCAACTTTCCAGATGCTGCAACCCTTCATGCTGTGGCGACCCCCAACCATAAAATTATTTCTGTTGCCACTTCATAGCTGTAATTTTGCTGTTATGAATCATAATGTAAATATATGATATTAGATCCCTATGAAAGGGTCAATTGGCCCCCTCAAGGGGCCGTTACCCACAGGTTGAGAACCAGTGCTGTAATGTCAGTGAAGGAATAGACTTGCTAGCAAGAATGAGAACAAGCAGGCAAAGGACAAAGGCTTCCTTCTTCCATGTCCTTTATAGAGGCTGCCACCAAAAGTTGTGACCCAGATGAAGGGCGAGTCTTCCCACTTCAAAGGATTTAAATAGGAAAAAAATCCCTCACAGGTACACATAGCCTCTTGGGGTTTAGCTAATTCCATATATAGTCAAGTTGATAATCAAGAATAGTCATCTATATTTTGAAAATTCATATCCCAATAAATTGGAAAATCTAGGAGAAACTAATCAATTGCTGGACACATATGATGTAGTTACATTAAACCTAGTGGATCTGAACAACTTAAACAGTCCGATACCCAGCAATGAGATTAAAGTAGGAATAAAGAGACACCCCCCCCCCCGGAGTAAAATCCCAGACCAGATGAATTCACTACTGAGTCCTATCAGACCTTTAAATAACCAACATCAATGTTCCTCAAACTATTCTATAAAACAGAAATGGTACATTGCCTTTTTTTTCTTTTCTTTTCTTTCTTTTTTTTTTTTTTTTTGAGACAGGATTTTTTGTGTAGTTTTGGTGCCTGTCCTGGATCTTGCTCTGTAGACCAGGCTGGCCTCGAACTCACAGAGATCTGCCTGGCTCTGCCTCTGAGTACTGGGATTAAAGGTATGTGCCAGAAATGGATGGAAAACTAGCAGACTCGTTATATGAAACCAAAGATTCTTATACCAAGACTAGATAAAAACAAAAATAATACTATAGATCAACTTCCCTGAGGTACATAGATGCAAAATTTCTCAATAAAATAATTACAGGCCAAATTAAACAACATGCTGAGAATATTACATGCTATGACCAACTTAGTTTTGTTTTGGGAATCTAAGAATGATTTAACATGCATAAGCCAATGAATGTAATACACCCTAAGCAGACTCAGAGGCAGAAATCACATGATCATCTCAATAAATGCACCAAAGGCCTTTGACAAAGCTCTGCAATCCCCTGTGACTAAAGTCGTGAAGAAACTGGAATCGAAGGAATCCACTTCAACACAAGGAGAGTCTATGTGACAGATATGTGCATTACTTCACAATAAACGAGGAATAACTCCAAACATTTCCCCTAGAATAAGGGAGGAGACAACATTGCTATATTCATCCTTCCTTAATGTTGAATTCTTTGCCAGAACAAGAAAACTGGAGGCAAAAATAGGAAGGGGCACAAGTCAGGAAGAAATGACTCTAATTATCCCTCTGCAGACCATATGATTCTACTGCTAAAAGACTCTGACGACCAACAGATAACTCTCAGAGCCTGTAAACACTTGAAGCAAAGTAGTGGGACACAAGATCAACATACAGAACGCATTGACTTTGTCCATCAATAATGCACACTCTGGGAAGGAAATCGGGCAAACACTTCCATTAATAACAGCCTCATGGCTAATTACCTGGAAAATTTCCAGATGATGGTCCTGACCAAAATTCCATCTTCGTCACTATTTAATATTTTTAATAAAAGCTTGCTTAAATTTGAAGGGGGAAAAAAAGCCTCGCAAGATCTTCCCTTTCCTGAAGAGAAACAGAGGACAAATGGATGGGGGGGAGGGGCTGGGGCAGAGGAGAGAGGGGAAACTGGAAACTATGGTCAGGAACGTAAAAACAAATAAATAAATACGAAAAAATAGACTCACAATACGCCTAGGAAAACAGCGTTTCTTAGAGAGCAGGACTTTGGTTTATTTCAGAATTCTTCAAGCTTTTCGCCTTCTTTTGCCTTCCATAAAAATATTAGAGTAAACTTATTTGCCCACAAAACCTTCTTGCTGAGATTCTGATAGGAATCGTGCTAAACAAGTGCATCAAATTGGAAGAGAATTGACATCTTGACTAAAATCTTCCACACTCCACAAATGCAATGTGTCAGTCCATTCCCTGACATCTCCCAGTGTTTACTTTTCATTGGTATTTTGTGGCTGTCAGCACACAAGTCCTCTGTGTGTGTATGTGTGTGTGTGTGTGTGTGTGTGTGTGTGTGTTGTGCTTCCTCTTATTTGCATGGTCATCTTACTACTTCTCTCCTGCTAGATGTGGACATACTTGGCATTGATTCACACATGTTGATCTTGTGTCTTGAAATTTGGCTAAATCTATTAGTTCTCAGAGCTTTCTGTGCGTTTCTTGCCCTTCTCTATATATACAGTGATATCATATTTAAATAAGGAGTTTTAGATGAGATCAAGAGTGTTCAAGGTGGTAAGACCACAGACAAGTAAGAACGTTTAGTATGTACTCTATCTGGACCCTTTGGTTCCTCTACTTGTATTGCTGTGATAGCTCAAACTTCCAGTACTACGCTAACGTCAGTAGAGAAAATAAGGGCCTCCCTTGGTCCTGCTCCTCAGTCTGAGGCAGAAAGCATCAGTCTTAACTCCGTAGCATGATAGTACTTGTAGGACTGAAGTGCTACTCTCAGTCCTACAGAGGAAAACTCCCCAAATTATCTTTCTAAGAGTTCTTTTGTTCTTCAGGAATGGCTGTTTACTTTTGTTCAAATGTTTGTTCTGGATTAGTTAAATGGCCATGGGGTTGTTGTTGTTTTTTAAGATGGTTTATATGTTCCAGGACAGAGTCCAAGATTTTTTTTCAGTGTTGACCTTCCTTGCATCCCTGGACAAAACCCATTTAGTTATGATCTATAACTCTTTTTATACATTGCTGGGTTCTGTTCATTATTATTTCAGGAATTTTTGCATCAGTATTTGATGAGGAATATTAATTTTTTGACTGTTTTTAGCATCTTTGTCTGATCTGCACATGCTACATTTGCTTCATAGAATGCCTAGAAGGTGTTTCCTTCTCATATTTTCTGGGAAGGTAACTTGGTTTTCAGTTTTTTGTGTAAACAATTAATACAATCCTCTGGTGAAGATATCTGGGCCTTGAAATTTCTTTTGATGTAAGTTTCTAATTAAAAATTAAATTTCTTAATTATTATAGGACTACTCAAAGTTTCTATTTTGTGTTCCTTGAGCTTTTGGGGATTATATGGCTTAAGATAGAGATATAAGTTTTTAAACTTACATGATAGAGTTGTGAGCTGTGATTCCTTACTATTTCTTTGATGGTTGGAAGCCCTATAATGGCACACCACCCTGACCCTTCCATCTGTCCGTCACCCACCCCCACCCATCCCTACCCACCCCCACCAAGTTTCATTGTTGGTGTTGGTAATTCTGTACTATCTCTTTTATTTGTCATCCTACTAAAAGTTATCAGTTTGATTAATCCTTCCAGAACCTGCTTTTTGTTTCATTAATTTTCTCTATCGTTTTTAAAATTGATTTCAGCTGCTGTTTCCATTATTTCCTTTGGTCTTCTAGCTTTAGGTTTGCTCTTCTTCAACCCAGATTTCTTTGAAGTGGAAGCTTAGATCACAGACTTGAGACCTCTTCAGTTGATGTGGACACTTTTCTTGTAGTGCCGTTAAGTACTCTTTGAGCAATTTGACATCCTACACATAAGGTATGCTGTGGTTCCCGTCAATGCAATGCATGGATGCCTCCCAAGTACATTAGTTTCCGAGCATTCAAATATTGCCCTGTGTTATCTTTCTCATCTTAATTTCTCCTCCAACTATCACAGGAAGAAAACAATCCAGATGATTTTACTTCTTTTGAATTAAGTGACATTTCTTTTGTGGCTTAAGATTTGGTGTATTACAGTACAGTCCCTGTGTATTCTTCAAAAGCATATGTGTTCTTCCATCAGGTTGAGTGATCTCTAAAATGTTGGTTAGGTTCTCATCACTGTTGGTTGGCCAGTTGTTCTAAGTCTTTCTAATTTTCTGTACAGTTATATCAACTATCGAGAGAATGATGTTGAGATCTCCAGCTGTGTCTGGGGCTTTGTCTCTCTCTGCTTTCAGTTCTACCAAGTTTTCTTCCACGCATTCTCAGTTCTGCTCTTTGGTCCACTCACATTCAGATAGCTACGTCTTCTTAGTGGCTTGAGTTTTATCACTGCCCACTACAACCATATAACCCATTAGAACTACCCTCTTTGCCTGATGATTTTCTTCACTTAGAACTCCAGGTTTACCATATCTATTAAATCTTGGAGGTTGGGGCTACATTTACTCAACAGACCATTATAGCAGAGGTTTCTTTTTCTTTTAGTTTTTTGCCTTGTTTACTCTCCCCTCACTGACTCTACCTTTCCTATGATGAGACATTTGCAACAGCTGATGGACACAGTGAAATGCAGACAATTCCTCCAGAACACTGCTTGTGAATCAGGCAGTGTTTTTACACATAGGAAACAATGATACTTTTTAAAGTAACAATTGTGATGTCTCATAAGCGTTAACAACCTCAATATTAAGATTGAAAACTCACTTATTTTTTTAAAGAAACTTGTATGGGTAGGCTTCTAAATAATTAAAATTGAGTTTAAATAACTTAATTATTGGGCAATTTTTTCCAAAGCCAAATGTCTTGCTAGTAATGCCCACACCCCATTTGATAACACTTGGGAAAAAATACATGGAGTAGTCCATAATAAACATACTAGCAATGGTGTACTATACACACCAAACAAGCTCAAAATAATGATGTTAGGATTTTATTGTAAGTGATTACCACGACTGGTGTCAAGATGCCAAGGAGAGGTCACAGAACATGTGTGTGAAGAGATGCGTAATTGGCTCTCATAAGTAAGTAAGAGATGACTTTAACTCACCTTTGCATCAAGGGGATGGAGAGGGGACAGTTAAAGAGTGGGCACAGGTAAAGCACTTGTAATTCTGAGAGCACACACCCTGTCTAACATACCGGCAGAGTAGGAATGGCCTGTGGCTAGTCAGTGTGTGCCTCCTTAAGAGAAGACGATTCACCTGCTTAGGCAAGTACTCAGAGCTCCTTTGTTCTCTGGTTGCTTCCTATTTTTTCAGCTTTCCACAGGCTCTCTCAGCATGATGCAGTCTAACCCAGACATGGAACTGATCACGATTTCCAGAGCTGGCCTCTGTACTTGGCACATGTTCTTTCCATCTTTTGGAATATTGCTTCTTTATCTCCGGTCATGTTCTCCGTTTTTGTTTTTGCTTTTTTTTTTTTTAAATCTTTGATCTTTCTTTAATCTTGCCCATCCCCTTTACTCAAAGCAGTGACCCCCAGTGAATTGTCTTAAAGCCACGTGGGGGACCTGATACCAGTGTGTGTCCTGTTTGTTGTGATTTTATTATTTGTCCTTATCTCTCAAGACTGAGAGCTCTGAAAAGTTGGAAAGCTTTTCCTACTTGCCGCTGGAATTTCAGCACTCAGGGAAGAGTCTGACTTATGAAAGGGTCCCAGAAAAATATGTAAATTGATGTATGAATGAGAGACTATTCGATAATAATAATAATAATAATAATAATAATAATAATAATAATAAAGCTTTTATATGGTATATAACATGCAACAAAAGTTATTGTAAGCACTGAACAGATAACAGATTTGGGTAATTTAATCTTTGAAATGACCTCTTTAATATCTCTGTTTTGTGTATGGTAAAACTGGGACCCACTGAACATAAGAGAAGTGCACAACCAAGTAGACTCGGTAGGAAGTAATTTAGCAGGCGTTTAGAAGCACCAGACTTCTTCTGCCTCTTGGCTCTTTTTTCCTTTTTTGAGTTCTCCCTAATTGGTTGCAGTCATGGGAAAACAAACACTCCCAAGTACATTTGTGACTGCAATAACTAAATGCTCTCACTGTCCTGTAATGCAGGTCACTTGGGGAACATTAGCTCTCTGGATGAGGTTGCCACCATGGAGAATTTACAGAGAAAAGCAATGTGTTTAATTAAGTGGCTGTTGAAAACACCCACCAGGACAAATGGATTCTGGCAAGAGAGGTGCTTTTGTTACTGCCAGAGTCCTGCCACAGGTCATTAAGATCTTGATAGATTGGAGACACTTTTCTGCTTGGATGCCTTCACCAGAGGACAAGGCATGTCTTCCTGGGCTTCCGATGCTTGGAGGCCTAGAGACTTGGAGACAGGTCCTCCATGGGCCCTGTCAGCAGAGAACTGTACCAGAATAAAATTAAAGTCAAGCCGGTGGTGGGTTCTAAGCCATGCTATGTGATGTTCGCTGAACTAAGCTTAACTGTTAACAGCGCATCACAATGCTGTCACCACAGTGTGCACAGTGAGTGGAAGCAGAATAGAAGGTGGGTGCTAGGAAAGGAGATGAAATAGTTTTGGTTGAGTTAATATGGGACTGCTCTATGAACTCGGAGTTTCAGAAGGACAGGGAAAAGCGCAGGCTACTACAAGGAAGGAACGTAATGCAAAAGAGAGGAAACCAGGTGAGGACAATCACGAGGCCAAAGTATAGCATCAGGAATTTGGGGAGAGGTGAAAACTGATTGTATTTAAAAAGGAGATAATGGTAAATAGGGTTGGAGTGAGCGCATGACTCACAGGACATCAAGAATACGAAAGAAGCGCATGGACCCATGGAAGTTCATGGATGATGAGCATAAGATGGATAGAGATGGATGCCTCTCAGATTCAGTGTGCAAAGGAACCCTGTAAAACTGCAAGTTCAGGTCTAGTAGGTCTGTGGTAAGGTGAGGGTCAGCATTGCTATCAGGCTTTCAGGTATTACGAGTGCTGCTGACCTCTGGACCACAGGTTTGGCAGTAGGAGTCGAAAATCCACGCAAGTGTACAGAAATTGAATAAACAAAAGAAGCAGCTAGAATGTTGACTTGTGTTGCCTTTACATCCTTTAGTACCTCATGGTTATAAAGGATTAGAAATTGACAATTTCCAGTTTTCTGGCCTTCGTCCTTTTTAATTATTGTTAGCTGTAGTTTCCATTACCGAGCTGTTTTGTAATCCTTATAACATAATTAGACTGTGACAAGATGGAAGTGTGGCTGGCTTCCGTCCATCAGCATCACTCACCATCTCCTACAGGCATTTGACTATTTTAGTTGTTTGTGGGCAAGGACTAAATAAAGGCAAATGAACAGCACACGCCGAGGAGAATGGGCAGGGGAGCGAAAGTCGAAGAGGTCTCCGATCCTGCCCAGTGAACCCCTGACCCTCTTCCCTGCAAACAAAAGGCAATCAACAAAGAAACCAGACACAGGCGCAGAGATCATGCAGCCAATTTAAACTGCAGTGATCTCTGTGTCGGGAGTGTGCGAAATCACAAAAGGCACCAAGAGCACTGTAATGGAAAGACAACAAGGCGGGAGAGAGATGTCACTAAGTCACGCTCTCCTCTGGCCTTTAATAAGTGGTTGCCCTTGAACAGGTCATTTAATCTCTGGACTTCTTCATCCATAAAATAAGGCCAGCGGCTCGCAGGGTCCTGCCTTTGCAGGCTGCTTGAGGGAAGTAGGTATGAAAGAGGCCACATGCACTGAATCTGCATGCAAGAACAAAGCCCAGAGTTAGTTGTTGGGAAAATGGGACACCTGCTCAGGAGTTCCAAGAGTACCCTTGTGTTTTAGTTAGGGTTTCTACTGCTGCCCTAAAACACTGTAACCAATAAGCAAGTTGGGAAGGAAAGGGCTTATTCAGCTTACACTTCCAGATCATAGTCCATCATTGGAGGAAGTCAGGACAGGAACTTAAACAAGGCAGGACCCTGAAGGAAGGAGCTGATGCAGAGGTCATGGAGGGGTACTGCTTTACTGGCTTGTTTCCCATGGCTTGCTCAGTCTGCTTTCTTATAGAGCCCAGGACCACTAGCCAGAGATGACACCATCCACAATGGGCTAGACCCTCCCATTTTGATCACTAATTGAGAAAGTGCCTTACAGCTGAAGTTCACGGAGGCATTTCCTCAACTGAGGTTCCTTCCTCTCTGATGACTCCAGATTGTGTCAAGTAGACACAAAACCAGCCAGTCGGTATACCTTGTCTCCCTGAATGCCTTTGTATTGTTTATTGTTTATTTAAAATTCTTTGTTTTTATTTTGTCTGTATGTGTGTATGTGTGTGTATGTATCTCTCTCTCTCTCTCTCTCTCTCTCTCTCTCTGTGTGTGTGTGTGTGTGTGTGTGTGTGTGTGTGTGTGTGTGTGTGTGTGACCTGTATGTGGAGGTGAAAGGTCAATTTGAAGGCGCTGGTTTTCGACTCACCATGTGGGTTCTTGGATTGAACTCATGTTGCTAGGCTTTACCTGTGCTGAGCCTTCTCAGTGGCCCTGGCGTTGTTTTATTTAAAGATCTGGGGGACCGAGCCTGAGAAAACTCTCTAAGCCAGCAGGGATGACCTGCACACTTCCACTTACCCTGCCAAAGCCAAGAAACAGAATTCTCAGTTTTTTGACCATATTTGTGCTGGAGAAGCCACAATGGGCTCTCGAAGGGATGCCACATATGAAAGAAGTGGTCCATGCCCATCAGCAGGCTTCAGAACAGCACAAAGGTACACATGGAGAGTGTTTTAGCCATGGCATGTCAGAACCTTTATCTTTGCTACTGTGACTCTAGGGTCCTCTTCTGAGTCTGGACTCCTCATCTTACACAGATGACGCTTCCTTTTTTGGACAGTTACTGTGGAGACTCCATGAAGAAGAACACTTTTAAATGCTACAGAAATGTTCATGGGTGTTGTTTTTTTGTTGTTTGTTGTTGTTTGTTTGTGTGTGTGTTTGTTTTTCAATCAAATAGTATGATGTCTGCTTCAGTGTCTTTCCAGTCAAAGTCTTTCTCCACCAGCATCCTTGGCTCGGTGCTTTGATTTTAAAGAATAATAATAAGCACTTAATTCTGTGTTGCACTCACTGGTAGTTTGAAAAGAAGTGGTTAAATAAAAGCTAAGCCACCCAGTGACTTTCAAAAACTATGTGACATCTAGGAGCAATACAAAGAAAGTCCTGGGAGCAGTGCCATTTAGAGGTCATCGAAATTACATGGATTACATTCTTTCAGTGGCAAATGCAAAGACAGCACTTAGCGCAATGTGTGCTACATTTTGAGTGTTCAATAAATGTAATTATTAAAACATAACCATCTTTAGAGAAATACATAGAGACCAGCTGGACTTACATATTCCAAAAATTAGCAGTGGATGTGTTTCTTTCACGAGATTAAATTTCTAACAGACTAAACAACACACTGAACCAAATCCATTAGCCCAGAAAAAAGATTAAGCCAGGTGTGATAGTGCAGACCCATCAAGAGGATTAAAATAAACTGTTCCTCTATCTTTATTTTGGTACAATAATAATAGTACTTTATTGTTTCAAGTTCATCCTCGGCTACATATAAGGCCCTGTCTCAAAAAAAAAAATGTAAAAAGTAAACTCTACTTGTGTTTGTGCAGCTGTTGTGACAGGAACTAGCAAGCAGGATCCACACCCACGTCTTCTATTACGCAGTCACTCATTCATTTCTGAGAATGGAGGTGTGGTTTAACTCCACGCGTGTTCTATTCTCTGTGTGCCTAACACCAGAAGTTCATTAGATTTCACGTATTTGCCATGCCCAAGTCCTGAGACAGAAACTGGGTTGGCTGGGGGAAAGCAGGTAATGAAACATATTCTCCATGTCTTTCACAAATGTGAAGAGAGCAAGAATTGCCTGGCCTTGTCACTATGAGTGGGTTGTCTCATGGAGGCGTGAGAAGAGTCTCTCCCGCCGCTCACCCTTGTGTCTGGAGGGAAGAGCCCACCTCCTCTGCCCCTCCCAGCAATACAGACATGGGCACCTGGAGTGTGCTATACTGAAGAGACTCCATGGCCATCTTGTCACTCTGTCTGGGACACCGCAGTGTGTCAAGATGTTCTTGGGGCTGGCTTAATGGATCTCTTCTAAAAGTATGTGTACAATTTTTTTTAAATGTCTTTTTTTAGAAGGGCCAAGAAGGAGAAGAGAAAGAGAGGTTGAAACAAGGATCACTTTGTCTTTATAACTGTGTAGGCATAAAATTCCCCTTAAAAGGATGGCTGAAAGCCTGGACTCCAATACTCTCCCTCAAGTACTTGTGATATTTTAGCAAAAGTGGGATCTAAATGGAGTTATAGCTCCCTGTCCGACTCCACCTCCCAGCTTCTCTGGCCACTGTCTACATCCCCTTCCCACATGCCTTAAAATTCATTTTTCTACTATTGCTGAATACTATATACATATTAGTTTCGATTATCATAAGGGACTCACCTGGATTAATATGGACGACAGCTTTACTAACACATTTTTATCCCCTTTGCTTTATATAGAAGCCCTTCTCCAAGAAACAGTCACGCTGGGCTTACTTACTCTCCATTCTGATGAGAGTGTCCGGACTCATATGTAGAATGATATACACACCCTTCCTGTATGGACACCCCAGACATATTTTTCCCTCAAAATGGTCTTTAGTTCTGTAAGTGATGAATGGCAATATTTAGGGAAGGATCTAATGGGGTTGTAAGCATGTTTCCTACCGAATGTTTCTTCAATAAAGTAGGACTCTGTCACCTTCTAAACAAACAGTGACCCAGTCAACTATCAGTATTCCAGGCCCAAACCAAAGGCTAACTGATGACTTCTCCTACAGGCAATGAAGTGCAAAGATCCTCAAAGTCCAGCTGTGTCGACTACCAGTTTTTCCTCTCAGCTCTCAAAGCATCCTTCAGTAACAGCCCTGTGACAAATGATGCGGTTCTTAGCATTTCTCCCCCGCCGTGGTAACATGTTAATCTTCTGTGACAGAGAGCACAGCAGGCTATTACAGGGTAGAGGAGGAAGGTTTCTTACCTTCCAGCACAGGCAAAACAGGGGAGAACCAGGGAGGACTGTGTCAGCCACAAGCCCACAATAGGCCCTGCAAATATGCAGCTTCTACCTTCAAAACCTTTCTAAAATTTTATAGCAATCTTTGCCACTCACCACTGGAAAAGGTGGTCTCGGTGAACTTAATAGCAGACTAATACTCCATTAGCTTTTTGTGGTGTAAACGCTACAGGCACGGCCCACCTGGGCTTTGTCTGCACCGTTGACGTGTTTTCCATCATTGCCTTAAGCTTAGACGGTCTATCAAGCGACTAAATAGGAAATTAAGCTATGGTCTGCGGTGTTTGCCAATTTTGTCAGTATCAGTATAGATAACTGTTGTGATGCTGAATTCACGTTCTCCAGAATCCGGGTGCTTATGTTTCCTAACCAGAGCAGACTTTTCATTTCATGGGTCCAACACGGCTCTCCATTTAAATGAAGAATGAGGAAGGGGAACAGATCGTAGATTTGTCCAAAGGAATTAGTGAAAAGCTTAAATTATAGGCTTTCTTTTTCATTAGTGTTAACTCAGGGATTATAGAAACGGGTAAGATAAACATGAATGAAGGAGAAAGGGAAAGGAAGATGTAAAAACAGGAGGAGGAAGAGAAGGAGGAATAAGGAGGAGGAGGAGGAGCAGGAGGAGGAGGAAGAGGGGGAGGAATAAGTAGAAGGAGGAGCAGGAGGAGGAAGAGGGGGAGGAGCAAGGGGGAGGAGAAAACTTTTCACCAATTATTAGTGCTTGTGACTGGGTGAGGGCACTAGTGAAGCTTTTTACAGTAACTTCTCATTTTGTCCTCTCCAAACCACATCAGATATGAATTTAGTCTCATTTTATAAATAAAGACACAAAGAGTAAAAAGACAAAAAAAAAAGACAAAAAAGTTAGTTTTGATTTGGTTCTGGGAAGGTGTTTGAAAGAGTAGTGTAAAATGCAACCACCCGGGTCGACTGGCCGGGGATCTGATTCTCCTTCCTGCTTGTTGGGATCCCATTTTTCCAGCCTGGATGGTTAAAATTTCAGCCGTTTCTTTCTGGAAACACAGCCAGGGAAGCTTCCCTGCTCAAGGGGCAGAGACTACACACTTCTTCCTTCAGCCCTAAGGACCACTGGGTTACTGGAGCTCTGAATCCCCAGCCCGATAGCAATATTCACTGAACCCATCATAAGTCGAAGTGGGTGTTTAAACATATTTCCACATGGTATTATGGGTTCTGTACTAGACAGACACCCCACAAATGTATCACTGAGTATGTGAAAGATTATAAGTAGTGCAATTTCTAGGAGGGACAGAAAGGTAATTATTTCCATGTAGCATTCCCAAAGGAAGCTCTCCTTTTCAGGGAAGTCTTAAAGGGAAAGGATGGCGTTATGGGAGCAATAAAGACTTGTGTGTTCACTTGGTTCTTATCCTACCTTTCCCCCGTGGCCTGCCTTTCCTATACTGCATGCTTTCCCTAGCATCGCCGTCCATACTGCACATAGAACTCAGACTGTGTATGAGACCTCCTCTGTCCCTTTTCTTATTTTCTTCCCACAACACTTAGAGTGAAATGACCAGCGGCCCAGTGTAGTTACAGAAAGCACTCTTATAATGGAGAGGGGTCAGAGCTGGGCACCTAGAAAGCTATGCGAATAATCCTTGAAAGCAATGATACAGACCTGAGCCCATGACTGCAGTGGTGCCTGGAGCGGGGAGTGCCAGCCCAGAAGGATCGCAGTTGGAGTCAAATGTGTCCATTCAACCGACTAAGGGAAGCCTCTCTAGTAGGAAAAATCAATAAAGCACCATAACAAAGCCCAGAAGAGTTCCCGTAACATACGAATCTCCCTTTCTGTTCCTGTGATATCAAGCAACATGTTTCCACTTCCTTTCACACAGCCATATACTCACTCTGTCAGGAGCCAGAAGCCTTGAATGGTCTCTCCAGAAGTCTGTTTTATGTGGCCTCTCAAGTCTTCCATGGCAGTCTCAATGGCCCCTGGCTGAGTGGGAGAAGAAACCATTTCACTTAGAAAAGACTGAACACACTCTGTACTTCCGATTAGTTAGAATGGCCAGCATCTCCTCCTCCTCCTCCTCCTTCTCCTCCTCCTTCTCCTCCTCCTCTTCTTCCTCCTCCAGGAGATTAAGCCTGATCTTGCAATTGCATATTCTGTTTCACTGCATGGCAGAGAACTTGGTCTTGAACTCTGTATTTTAATGCTAGCTCTATTGTGTGGGCCAAAAGTATTCCAGGTCTTATCTTCTCAAATTCTATGTTTTCTCACTGGAATGAAAATAGCCATTTTCAAAAGAACACCTCTTCCAGAGAAATAGGTTTATCAGGAAGTTCAAAGCAGCTAACTAACTAACTATATAAACATATATATGATATATATATATATATCATATATACATGTAATATACCTTTTTTAAAACCTTCCCAGATTCCAAGAGCACATGTTGGTAAAACACAAAAGTAGCTTCCTTCCAATCTTCTGACCATCAGTGTGGCTGGCTCTGTAGCTCAACTCTGTCTCTGCAGTGTCTTAACTTTCACAAAACAAGTGTTCTCATGTCTGGGCCTAGTTCTATGTGGTTAACAGATTGGCACCTGATCTAGTAAATTCGTACCCTCCCTAGTCCACTTATTCTTAAACTTTGGTGTACATCAGAGCCATGTTGAAACATTTCTAGGACCCTTCCCAGTTTCATATTCAGCTAGCATTTCTAACACGTGTCCAGGTAACATTGTTGGTAGGAAGACTGTACTTGTAACAACCAGTGCTCTCTACACAGTTATTCTCAATGCTTGACTGTACACCAGAATCATCAGGGAGACAAAAAATCCTAAGCCAGGATATATACCAGGCCAATTATTTCAGAAACTCGGTTGATAGGTACATAAGTACATCAGGAATATTTAAGAATGCATACTATCTTACAGGGGAATAGAGACAAGGAAAGAGTAACAGTGCTTCAGATGAGGTATGTGTGAACTAGCTAATTACTTTATCTGCACACCAGCTCCTTGGTTCCTTCTGTACAGCCCAATCCACCCACAAAAATAGGATACACTACCTAAAGGAAGGTGAATGACAAGATTTGTCAATAGCTAGTTCTGCAATGTGCGCTCACTACTTGGCTTTCTGGCTAATAGACTGAACTAAACCAAACCTTCTGAGCCACACCGATGACCATAGGCTCTATACGTCTTCAAGAAAATGTGGTCATAGCTTTTAGAGCCAAAGATTCTGATTCCATCATTTTAGTGAGTTTCTTCTTGAGCTAGACGGTCAGCTACTGGACTGGACGATTTTTCCCTCTGCGTCATTGTCTGCGGCAGGCTTAAGGTTAAGGCTGGTCAGAAAGCTAATATTGGCACTTCATGCTTGCCACAGGCAGTGTGTCATGAAACCAGAAACTTCTGGGTTTTCCGTCAAATATGCTTATGCTGCCACAAAAGTTTATGCTGATGTCATTCACTTCCAGGGACACTGCAGGCATCAGACTACCCTGAGAGGGACATACCCTGAACCTCCTGGTAATTCTCCCTTTGCTCAGCCTTACATCCCCCTGAAGCATTCTGATTCTTCCAGGGCCCACTTTTCAGAGACTCCTAAAATACAATGCTCTCTTTCGTGACTCAACACTGGTATTTTTCTCATAATTTCTTTACATAATTTTAGCCTCACAAATATAACTCAGTAGTGAAACTAATACTTTTCAGAAAAAAAAATGTAAGTAGACTAGGAGAGTAATTAAATAACCCTAAAATAAGCATTTTGCTGAATGTTTTCATACCACACAGTTCACCAAAAATATGTGAGATGAATATAATACTGTATAAAATTTTAAAATCTTACTATCTTCCCTACCCAAAGCAATTGCCAAATCTATCAAAATGAAGAATGATCTATATTTGATCCAGATACATCTCTGTGAAGTTATACTTCAGAAATTCTTGCACACATGCAAAATGGCACAGCTGAAGAACTCGTTGCAGCCTTGTATGTAGGCAGCAATAAATGAGGAGTGTTATACAAATGCTGATCAAGAGGGTGCTGTATTATAGAACATGTTCAGATAATATAATACAATGAAGGTGTAGGAGTAATAACATATACTGACAAATGAAAAGAAAAAATAAAACAGGAGAGGCTACGGTAGGCCACCTTCCTAACGCAGAAATATGTGGAGTAAGTATATTCCTGTTTGCTGACACACAGCTAAAGTAAGTGTAAAAAGGTCTATGAAATATATTAATGTTGGTTCCCTTACAGTGGGAAAACATGAGATGGAAACAGAACATGAAAGTGATGCTTTCCTGTATACCTTTTCAAAAGCTAAACACTGAAAGTAAGTGTGTTATTTAGGGAAGGCTTTGATGCTCTCTACGGCTCTGTCCATGTTCACATTGTCTGTACCATTCTTTTCTTTTCGGTATGAAGATTGCTCATGCCCTTTTTAGAATACGGAACAAAATGTAGCCCAACAGAGAAATGTGTTTCCTTCACTTGTATTATTGTAACTAACCTTTTGTACTTAATAAATTCAATCTAATAATTTAGAATAAATTTTTAAAGTACATAGGCTCGTGTCTTAGGTATCAAGGTTTAATCTCAGTCATGCTTATGGCTCTCTGGAATCCATGGTAAGTCATCATGGTGTTCTTCATTAGTCTGTTAATTTGTTAGATTGTTGTGATAATAATTATTGTAACTGAAGTACTGGGAGATACCATGAGACCCTGTACATTAAACAGTAACAAACACTGAATAATGAGAGGCTTTACCATCATTCTCATTATTGTTTATGTTAAATAAAAGGGAACTAGCCATACTAGAATTCAAGGATCAAAGGCTCAGTGCAATTAAGCACTTAGCTCTGAGACTGCAGTCTAAGAGAAATAGGAAACCGTGACCAAATACATCATCCTACACAACACAGTGACTCTGCTGTCTCTTACATTCTAGCCCTGAGTAGTTCCAGGCAAAGCAAACCCTCTTGGGGAATTCCAAAGACTTTCATGTCTGTTCCTTTGCATTTCCATGATCTAGACTAGCCCAAGGACAGTGCTGACCCAAACAATACCTTTGACTTGGTCATTGTTTTCCATGTAATAAGCTCCTTGTGTGCAGAAAGAAACAGTGGTTCAGAAAAGACTTATCTCAGAGACTCTGGCTCCCACATTTCTTTTGTGGCTACTATGATGGCTAGTAGAGGCCATTTTGCAATGAACACATAAGTAAGAAAATTAGCTCCATTGGCCATGATCTGTAAAGGAAAAGAAAAGTTGTATTTCCTTTGAAAAAAGTTATAAAATTCACCTTATCACATCCTTGCTGTGGTTCTGCTCTCACAAAAGAACAAATCATCTTTATGGCATTCCTCAAGAAGTTTCACACAATGGAAGCCGAACAACCTCTTGCCCAGTGAGATGTTTATTTTCTAAACTAAATGGAAGCTCACACAGGCAATAACAATAAAACTAATAAATGTATTTGTTCCCGATGTGAGGGCAAGTCACCGGGAACCCTCGAGCCAGAGAAGAGGAAAAGAGAGAGACTATGTGAGCCAAATTAGTGTCATGGAAGCAATGACATCTCACTACACAAAGGGGAGTCCTGAACCTGCTTATTAAAGTCTCGCTGCTCACAATAGAACACAGGCTATAAAAAGGCCATGGGGAACCATTAATTAAATATTAAAAGATCAAATAGTTTTAGTCCCATTAGTTTGTATGTAATTTACATTCTCTAGTATAAATTTAGAGATAATTCTCCATCTCGAATCGCTTTCAACTTTCTGATAAGGTATCTGCAAATACAGAGCCCTACAGGGAGTTTAAAAATATCTTTCTCCATGTGGGCTCAGCATTGTTCTTTTCATAAAAAGTTGCTTTTGAACATCAGTCTCCACAACCAAGATGATTATCATAATATACCTCAAGTTATTAGCCTTGAGGGATACTTTTGTTTGGAGAAGGCATGGGGCCTTTTTTTAGATATATCCAAGCAATAATAGCAGACACACCACAACCAGAGAAAAGTGTCACAAATGGACTGAGGGCAAGGGCTTTAGACTTTCACTTCTGCGACCTTGAATTCATGCCCCAAGGTCACAGGTAGCACAGGGACAGTGTCAGGAGTTGCGCATTGCAGGTATGCTTCCCAGTTCTGGCATGAGCCTAGGGATGCTGGTGACCTTGGACAAGAAATAATTCCTTCAGGTACTTTAGGATGTTCACTGGATATTCCCCCGGACCCACTGTCTCTGAGAAGAGGTCTGTTAAATTAAGTCAGAGAGGCATAATTTTCACATATAATGATAATGACCAGCAAACCGCAGCAGGAGTTTAAGAGGTGAATAATTTATTTTTATGATCTGGTACTTAGATGTGTGATATACTGTCTGATACTGTGATGCTAAAATTACCACTTATTTGTCAAGAATTCCTATTTCTATGTCAGTCACTTCTTTGGGAATCCCTCTTGAAACTCATAGAATCGATCATTCTTCTCATTATATCTTTGGATATCAATTCCTGGCATCCAAAAAACTGCATGCCATGCTTTTACAGAAAGCCAATGAATACCTTTCCTTCCCAGATCAATGATGTGAACAGAAAACAGTCTAAATATCCACCTAGTGGGCTTTGAGGTTTCAAGTGCTCAAGCCAGGCCCACTGTCCCTCTCTCCCTGCTGCCTGCTGATCCAGATGTGGAATGTCAGCTCCCCCTCTAGCACTGTGTCTGCCTGCATGCCACCATGCTTTCTGCCATGACAATAATGGACTAAACCTCTGAACTGTAAGCTAGTCCCAATTAAATGTTTTCTTTTATAACATAAATAAATAAATAAATAAATAAATAAATAAATAAATAAATAAATATCCACCTAAAGTTAAACACATTGTAGAATATATCCCCAATGTGGGATGCTTTGAAGCTAATTAAAAAATGATGTCACAAAACTATTGTGGCCATATGAAATATTTACCATATAATTCTAACTGCATACAGGAATTATATATGAAAAACAAAGATCCACCCACCAATGTATAAGAGCACATGCAATACATTTTTTAGTTACTATTGAACAGTGAGATTATACTGACTTTTATTTTCATATCTATATTTTCTAATTTTTTATTAACAATTTATTTCTTGGGTGATGATCCTAAAGTCTTTTAATAAAATACTTCAGCAAACAAATTCTTCCACTCACTCAGTGTTCTTCCCAATTTGTAATGCATATATTTTAAATTCTTAGCCTAGCATGAGTTGATTTGTCTGTGATTGTGGCAGGGAACCATGGTACTACAAATAGGTAGCCAGGAAAGTGGTTCCAGCCCTCCGTTTGCTGTTTAGTAGACTCTTGGGAAAGTCAAATCTCACTCACTATTGTGTTACTGAAAATGTGTAACTTGAACAGCAAGAGCACACCAGCATTGGCAGAAAGTTTGTAGAAACACAGACTCGAATTTGTTCACCAGCTGGACCATGACATCTGAGATCTCACTTCAGATCTAAGAAGTCATCACTTTACGGTAACTCTCACACATCTGAAACTTCAAGTACTCTGGTCTTACTTAATTATTCCTTGAGAAAGTCAACCATCCTCCTCTTTACTGCTACAGACCCTTGTGTCAACATTTATATCTCACCCTAGAGATTGTAGTGAGGTCATAGGCACCTTGTTGCCATTTTTATAACCATTTTTGAATTGTGACAGCACGCAAAAATAAGAGAGGAGGTACCGAAAATAACAATGTTTGAAATGTTTATAGATGTGTCATATACTCTATGAATATTGACAAAGTTAGTTCATTTGGGGCTCTTTACAAACTTGCACTTTATTTATACTTTTCAGGTGAAGAAATTGAGACTCACGAACATATGTACGCATGCACACACACACACACACACACATACACACACACACACTTCCATCTTCTTAATAAGCAAAACATCTTGGATTTGATTTGCAAGCTAGTAAAAGTAGATCATTCTCTCATTTATTTAAAAAATATTTATTGGAATAATAGTCATCTGAGAATATAAAGGTGATCAGACAAAAATCCCTGTGCTAAGTGTGGAATATTTCCTACTGAAATGTTGGTTAGGGGTTTCCCAGAGACTCACAAAATAACTCTTGGTCACCCACAAGAACTTAATGGTAAGACCCAGTTTACTGCTAAACGCATCCCTTTGGTCCTATGACTTGGAGAAACCAAGCCGATACTGACCTTGAAACTTCTTCCTTGTTGGGTAGCTTTGAAAAAACTAGAAGGTGCTTTGTAGATTGACAGGGGAGCCAATCCATCAATAGTCTTACGCAGCTGTGAACCCTGTGAGCTATGATGACTAGATGATGCAGTGGAGACAGCTGTGGCATAAATGTTATGGGGAGAGCCAACAGCTTCTTAGTTGAATTTAAGACCTGCTCAACAGGAGGAAACTCATGCCCGTAAACATGGCAAAGAACTCATGGGTGGAGAGGCTAAAGGCCCTATAAACCTTACTTTGTGAAAGGGGCAAAGTATCAAACTATCTTCTAAGTATTAATCTTTATACTAATAAAGTAGTACAACCCTCACCCCTCATCAGACAGATGTTTCAATGCAGTAGATGGCAGTTAATACAGAAAATCATAAATGGGACACATATATCATACCCTCCTTACATACAAGGTTCAATACACATTGCAGGAGGGGGTGTGTCAAGATAAAGAATCAGAAAATTAGGATGAGTGTTTCAATTTAATGTCTTAGACACAAATCAGGGCCATTGCACTCATGAATCACAGCAATTGTGGTTGCCTGAACAAGACCTGCACAGGTTCAAGTCAATCAACATTCCAGCATGGAAAGGGGAGGGGCTCTCAAAGCCCCATCCCTAACTGAGGAGCTATTATTAGCAGTCAGTTGAGGGCTGCTAGAAGAGGAAGAGTCAGTTTCTTCAGGAGTGTGGTCCATGGTAGGTTACCCATGCTCCACTGAATGATATTCTACACCGAATGAATACAGGCAGCATCAACTGGACTTGGCAGGCTATAAAAGTAGAAGAAAATGGAGAAGGAGGAGAAGAGGAAGAGAACATGAAACTATGTGGGGAATGCATAGGAGTCTTGGAGGATTTTGAGGGAGAAATCAGAGGGTTGATATAATCTAAATTAATTGTAAGCATCTATGAGATTACAGAAGGATAAATTAAGAAACTTCAAAGCTGGTCAGCATTAAATGTCCATGGGTTTTATTCATCACAACTGTGTTTTTACTGCTTTCCCACTTGTTAGTGCACATTTGTTACACTTACACAACCTTCTGTACTATGCCTGCTGGTCTGAAGGGGAGCAGGGCACCCCTGAAATCTCACCCTCACTGTCCACAAAGCATCCCCAGGCTCACATTGGACTTACTGCTATATAAGACAGTCATCCTCAGAAGCTCTTGAGGACTTGGGTCTGCCTTCTACAGGTCTGATGAAGAGGGTACCATCATGTAAAGATTTGTATAAACTGTAACTTTCCTCTAGGAAGAGCAGTGGACTCACAGCGCCTTATTGAAGCTCTTGAACTTAGCTGATTCCATTCACCTGAAACTTGTTTACTCTTTTAAAAAAGATTGCTTGTTTTTTTTTCTTTCTTTCTTTTTTTTTTTATCTTACACATATGAGTACTTTGCCTGCATGTGTGTGAATGCAGCATGTGAATACCTGCTGCCTGTGGAAGCCAGAAGAGGGCATCAGCTCTCCCTGGAACTGGAGTTACAGATGGTTGGGAGCCACCATGTGGGTGCTGGGAACCAAACCTGATCTTCTGCAAGAGCAATAAGTGATTTTAGCCACCAAGTTGTCTCTCCAGGCTCCTATATGTTTATTCTGAAGACAAAGATAGTCTGTTTTCTCCTGCCTGCCCTTCAGGGTTGTGTAAAAGCCACAATTTTTAAAAGAAGCTGTGAATATCTAATGACACATATAGTAGCTTCGGGACCGTGTCAGCCCATCTAAACAGGAACTCCATGGTTTAGCTCTGCTTTCCCCGTTTGTTTCCAAATGGGAGTTGGCCACAGAGACATTCATATTCATTTCCAAAGGCAGACATGAAACTAGTTGTTTTGTTTGCTGAAGATCAATTCAGGTCACTGCACTACAGCGCGGTCAAGGAAATGACTGGCTCCTTTACTGGCCAGGGGCAGAATGAATAGCCACATTTCCCTCCAGGCCAGCTGACTTACTCCCTCAGCTTCTCCTATCCTCAACTCATTGGCAAAGGCACGACTTCTAAATGGGATTTGCCACTAAGATTTGAGTTGATGGGAGAGGTCAGTTTTTCCTCATGAGCTCAACCTTGCCAAGAGGAATTTCAGCTTTGCCATGAAGATATTGCCTGTTCCTACTCGAGAGAGCCAACTTCAGAACTACAATCACAAGCAAAGAAAAGAGCTTGGCGTAGGCTTTTCAGCCCGCTTCCATAGCTGCACCAGTTCCCATCACTGGGCCCCTATTCTGCACCACGGCTCTGTATTTTCTCATCCAACCCTGTCATCATCCATATCAAGCTCCCCAAACTCCAAAGGATGCTTACATTTCCTTTGCAGTTCCATCTCAACTTAACTTTGCATATTCAATAAAGTTCACATAGTTTGGAAAAAAGACCATATGCTTGACATATGCAAAAACACTCGCATAAACACAGATACTATAGTACCTACCAAAGTGCCTTGCACATAGGAGTCTACATAATGTTTAAATACACACATATGCATACACACTCACACATTCAGTTGCTTTAGTTAGAACTTTTATCTTAAACAAAGGTATATATCTTTAAAGCCACCAAATCTGGATTCATTAAGCTTTGTAAATAGTCTCAAATTCTTGACCTCTACTTACTTATGATATTGAGTTGAAAAATACTTTTGAAGGGCCAGAGAGAGGGCTAATCAGATAAAAGCACCAGCTACACAAATCAGAGAACCTGAGTGTGATCTCCAGAAACCACATAAAAATCTCAGTACTGGGGGACACATATGTAACTCCAGCACTTCCATTGGGAAGTGGGAGGTGGAAACAAGAGAACTGGCCAGAAGCCTTCAAGCTAGCTGGCCTGGGGTGGGCACTAGAGCAGAGGCACCCCACAAAGATCCTGTCTCAAAGTGGAAGGCCAGAATCAGCTTCCACAAGTTGTCCTCTGCTCTGGTATCCAACACTCCCGAGAGAGAGAGAGAGAGAGAGAGAGAGAGAGAGAGAGAGAGAGAGAGA
>CABHPR010149537.1:8657-51530 GCA_902168415.1 Peromyscus melanophrys | reverse complement strand
GGAGGAGGAGGAGGAGGAGGAGGAGGAGGAGGAGGAGGAGGAAGAAAGAGAGAAAGAAAGGGAGAGAGGTTATTTTTCAACAAAAGATGTCCCATGTATTCATGAGAACTGTCTTTGTTGTTATAGTTCACATTCCCCTATCCCCCCCCTCAATAGATTATGGCTACTGTGTTCATAAGAACTTTGGAGGACTGCAAAAGATCAGGAAGCACAAAAAATCAAATCAACAAAGAGATAAGAAATCCAGGAAGTACTTTCTACTTGATCAAAATGCTAGAAACTTAATTCAGCAGACTTTTTATACCCGGTACATAAGTCTTGTCCTCATCCATTTATTTATCGTGTCCATTGCTGCAGTTACAAATTGAAAGTTTCAAGTTCTTGTTCCCATGATACAACACCAGCATCCTAGCATCCATCTTGAGATTCAGCTCAGACTCAGCACCACTTTCCACTTCACTGTCTATGTGAACAATGAGTTCACAGCTTTACATTCTGTGTTACAGATTCTCTAACTATTAAACATTAATTCTTTGTGGCCAGATTTTGCATCACTGGAGGACTATGCATACAAATGTATAGAGGCTACAGGGACTGTATCTCCTTGAGCCTGCCTGAGAGATAAAACCAGAGACTTGCCTTCTCTGAAGTTACACCCTCCATCAGTACAATGGGGTTAAGGGCAACTACATGAGCATTGTAGCCACTGTTACAGAAGGTTCATAAATATGTAACACTTGGCAAATGCAATATAGAAAAGACAGTAAGATTTCAAAAGAAAATTTTAAACAGTATTTAAAATCGTGATTTTACCCGTGTAGCAAAGTACTTCCGCGAAGCATAGGGCTGGTGATAAGGATTGGGGTAAAGGGTCGATTTAGTCACACTTGGTTGTCTTGAAATCTGCCTTGGTCCTGGTTCCTTGCCTGAGTCCCTCCCATTCGTGGACAGGTGGTCAGTCTCAGAGGGTTGGTCATCTCCCTCTTGCTTCAGAGACACTGGCTGGAACCCTTCAAAGCTCCCAATTGTTGACATGTCTTTAGCCTAAAATAGACAAACAATCTTTTCATTAGAGGATTAAAACATGCCATCTGTATTCTGGCTATGGAAAAGGAGGTTATGACAAAAGATCTATAGCAAAAGATCTTCCCTAAAGGGAAACAGCCATACTTTGATCAAACAGAGGCACTAGTGGATCACACAGGAGCATAAACATCTAGATGCCATCTGTGTGCAGGGTCTTCACCAGAAGAGAGAAGTAGGAACTCTCAGGACAGAGAAAAGGAGCCTGTGAGTTACTCCATTCCCTCAACTCTAGTACCAGATCATAAGCTGAACAAGGGAAATATAGCATGAAATTACTGCCAGGAAATTCCTCTTCTTGATTTTCTGGCATTTTTGTCTAAAACTCTACTGGGCCTTGTTTATATTTAAGAGTGAAAAGCAATGATAATGTAGCTCCTGATCAGCTCAGGGATTGGTATGAGGACTTGTGGTGGTTTGAATAAGAATGTCCCCTATAGGCTCATATATTTGAATGCTTAGTCATCTGGAAGTGGTGCTACCTGAAAAGGATTAGGAGGTGTGGTCTCGTTGGAGGAAGTGTGTCACTGGGGATGGGTTTTGAGATTTCAAAAAGCCCAAGCCAGGCCCAGTGTCTCTCTCTCTTCCTGCTGCCTGCTACATCTGTAGATCCAGATGTAGCACTCTCAGCTACTTCTCCAGCACCATGTCTGCCTGTGGGCCCCCATGTTGCCCAACATGAGAATGAACTAAGCTTCTGAAACTGTCAACAAGCCCCAATTAAATGGTTCCTTTTATAAGAGTTGCTGTGCAATGGATAAGCCTCGCCCTGGGAAAATCACCTTCGTGATCATGGTATCTCCCCTGCCAGGTAAGCTGATATGTAATATTAAATCAAATTATTAAAAAAAAAGAGGAAGCAGGGAGCTAACTAGAAAAAAAAAAGAGTTGCTTTGGTCATCATGTCTCTTCACAGCAACAGAACAATGACTAACACAGGACACCTAGAACTGGCATATTTTCAAATCAAATGCTCCAATTTTAAAATTTTATTGTAAGGAAACAGTTTAGAAAAATGTCCAAAGACACACACACACACACACACACACACACACACACACACACACACACACAACACTGTGTGTTACATGTACATAAGTTCTCTCATCACAATTTATTGTAGAATAAAAGGTCCCAGTTTCCAGTTTGAAAACTCACCAATCCCCAGGTTTGCCTCAAGCTCACAACTTAAAATCCCACCAATCCCCACCCTGGAAATCTCCACCCTGGAAAGCTTTGCCCCCAAGAAACCCTATATAATAGTCTGCTTCCTATTCAGTTCCCTGCTGCTTTTCACCCAAGCAGAGGCAGCCACCCTCTTATGTCTTTCCCAATAAGTCTCTTGTGCGAGGTTTATCGGGCAGTGTGGTTTTGTGATATTCCTTGGCACCTGGCTGCTAGGATACCTTTCCTTTCAGAGCTGTAACACATATGATTATGGCAGTAGAGAAATACTTAGTGCTGTCTAGAGGGTCAGCCTCTATGCAGCTCAGGGATCAGGAAATCCACAGTGCCGGCAAAGCTAAGACTGTTCTATCTGAGGGGGTTAGGAAAAAGACACACATACATTCTCTTGATCGTTTTCTTCTTCATTCATCAGCCTCTTCTGATGAACTGACTGGGCTGTACAAAAATGTATTTATCAATTGTTTCATAAGGTATTTCCTCATACTAAGGTCCCTAATCTTAATTAAGATATCTTACTGAAGGGAAGCATTATATGCCTCTACGACTCTAGTCTTTCATTAAGTGTGGTGTACAATACACAATAATACAAGAGACTCAGGTGTACCTGAGGTATCATGTGACCAAGGCCATAAGATGGCTGTAATGCCCCCTCAGCAAAACAATCATTGTTTTCCATAAGGATTCTTTAAGGTCAAGGTACTTCTAAAAACCATTTGTTCATTTTAATCTCTATCCCATACAGTGATTTTAGTAAATTCCTACAGAGTACAGGTAGCATGTTTTTCATCTCCCTTACATGATTAAAAACAAAATCATCCCAATATTCCATATACATTTATGTCTAAGTAACTTATTGCAGATCAGCAGAACATGAGCAGACAGAAAGCAGCTTTTCACAGCCCACTCCCTTGTTGGCAGGCTGTGTACTGTGGCTACAAAGAAAGAATCAAACATTCTACTGTCTATCTAGAAAGTTAATCTTACAAGGAATCCTAAAGGAATAACAAATCTAAACTTTTGCACATAAATGACAATTAGTCAGCTGTACTTCAGCTCTTTAGGGTGTATATCAATCTTTCACTAGTTTCTTGTATCAGGGGACTGAGGGCAGGAATGGGTACAAGGGGTTAATCATCACCTTTGATCAACATAACAGTTGGGCTGCTTTGTATTTCTTAACCTCAGCTATGAGTATAGACATTAGGTTGTTCTCTGTGGGTTTTTTTTTCCATCTTAAAGTTATTATCAAAACATCTGATCTAACCTGAAGTTATTAGAAGACTTTGTTTCAGCAAAATGATGCACACCAAAAACTCATGACTGCATCTGTTCAGCATTAAGAGAATTAGAGCCAGTTTGGCTCCTGAGAAATTTCAATTATTCTCCTTAATCATTAAAATGAGCTGTGATCTAAAGCAGCTCCTTAAGTGGAACTCATAGGGCTTAGCTGTGAAACACATCCTTGTATATATTTTTATTCATCAGAGCTCTGCATAAGCTAACATTATTATCAATTAGACAGTATATCTTAGGGAGGAAGTCATCTTCATAATAATTCACAATTAAAAATGCCCAGTAAGACAGGATATTTCCATGAGATAAACACATTACCTTACAGGCAGTGGGGAATTTCCCCACACCCAATTCAACCATTCCAGATGACAGAGAGAGACAGCAAACATGCAAAGGCACAGCAGAAGAAAAAGATGTTCCAGGGTCTGTGGTCTCAGGTGCCTTGTCTACCAGAGAATTATCCACCAAGGGGTTGCCTCCTGGTGGAGTGAATCTCAATAGTCACCCACGCCCTCCCTGACATAGAGTAACATCAAGCATTCACACAACCTTGGATTTAATACCAAATAATTAAAATGAAACCGAGTATTTACTAGTAGAGAATAGGCCTTAGAGTTAAACACAATGCAGCCGTTAAAATACGAAATATACTTTACCGTAGAAGGATATCCAAAATATATTTTATGGAAAAAGGAAGTTATCATGCATGAATCATAATGTTTGATTGTCTTAAAAATCAATCAGAGAGAAAGGAAGAAACTATTACACATGTATTTGCAAATGTGCATATGGATGGCCAATATTTGAAACTGAAAAAAACAATAAAATGTTAAATGTCGTTCTCTCTTCCCTACCTCTCTCATTTTCAGTCTCTGTGTCTCTGGGTGCTAACAAAATAATCACTTAGCATTTAAATAAAAATGATAAATTGATTTCTATCTGTAAAGCTTTTTTAAAAATTAGGAGAAAATAGAAGAAACATACAGGCCCAGTTTAAAGTCTGCCTGATCTAATGCTCCATATTCTAGGAGTGCAAGAAAGCCACATAAGGGCATTGCCTACACCTAGGTACTTTGTCCAGTTGTCCAATCATCCTTACAGGAGGCCAGCTACTAATGTGTTCTGGAAGCAGGCTTCATGTCTAGTTCACCATTGGGAATGACATCGTATTCTCAGAGCTGCCTCTATGTTCTTAATCAAATAAAAGGTGGCTCTAATTCCATTTCCTCAGTTCTTGTGAAATGCCAGAAAGTATGGAGGGGGGAGCCTCGTTTGCCAGCATATTTTCACCCTGAAAATTGAGACAAACTAGAACATTCAAGAGAGGTAAAAATAGCACGATCACACAGCGTTGTAGAGCCCTTGCCTCCTAATTGAAACATTGTCTGTGGGAGGGAGGAGAGAAGCTCATACAGCTTCCAAGGCTAGGGAAGCTCAGAAAGTTATAAAGTCACAAGGCTCCTAGCCAAGGTTTTATAAGCAGTAACAACAGCTGGGGGAGGGGACTTTTCCAGCCAGCCAAGCAAAACCAGCAAGTTGTGCAGTGAGCTCCAGGAACGTAGGTTTCATGCTAGGCTGGGCTTTTCTGATGCCACTGACTTGGAGCCAACCATACTCCTCAGAAGTGAAACCTCGCCTGTGCTACCCTAATTCCATCCAATAAACTCCACCAAGGTAGACTAGGATGGCATCAGTTCTCTGGTCAGCTGTTGGAGCCCTGTTGGAGGTAAATAGACTTTGTTCACATCTCTTCACTTAAAGTAACCCAAGTGCATTGCCTAACTCTTAAGTACTTTGGCGTAAGATGATGCCATCAGCAATTACGTCAGGATGGTAGGAGTAAACAGAACCGTCTCTGGCGACTGTGGATGTCACTCGGAGGGGGTTGAAGTCAGTAGAAAACACAGTTGGTGAAACTCGTGGATTGCCGTCGGCCGCTCCCATTCCAGTTTATCCTAGCTGACCCTAGCAGTCTTGATTCCTCCACACACATCCTTCTAAGGATGCAGAGTAGGGAGGCACCACCTAAGGTGTACTTGGCAGTTCTTCCGCTGACATGCTTTTGAGTCCAGCTTGCCCACCATAATGCCAAGGTTCCTGCTAACAGGAAGGCCTTCCTCGAATATCCAGGTAATGTTTGAAAAGCAGGTTCCCAAAGGCTGAAATTGGCCTTTATTGTGAGAACAAAAGGTATGGAGAAGCAGGAGAGAGGCGAGGAGCAGAGAGACAGAGAAACAGAGACAGGCAGAGAGACAGAGAGAGGCACTTTGGCCTTGCTAGCGGTTCTGTACTCTATTTATGCAGGTTGGCCACCTCCTTTACAGTGGGTGTTAGAAGGAAACGCATTTCCAAAGTTCCCATGAAGGAAGGTTTGTGTCACTGGGAAGGCAAGCCTGCTTCTGTATTTGTGCACTCTGTGAACACACGCCTAACAACAGACATCTGCTAGAGGCTCCTGTGCCTGGAAAACAGAGGGAGGATTTAATTAGCACCACTTCCTCTCCCTCAGGCTGTCTTCTCTGGAAACACTTGGGGAAGGCAGCACTTCGGAGATGGAACTGTCTGAGATCCAGGAACTGAGGAAACTCTCAGCTCCATTTGCATTCTTAAAGCCATAAACCTTGGAACGTTGAGCTAGGCTTCCTGATTGGAATTGGAATGCTCAGCAACCACCCTGAGGACATCTCCAAGGACAGGGAATAAAATTCTTTTGCAACCTCCCCACTCTAGGTAGAGGAGGGCAGGTACCTACGGAAGCATCCTGTATGGTCCCTGAGCCCTTAGTCCCGAGAACTGCCAAGTCAATAGAAGGTGCCCTCCCGTCTCTGCTTAGAAACACTGCATACCCTGAAATACTAAAAGGACCTACATCAATACCAGTAACAAATCCAGTCTCAGTCAAATGACCCATTGCTTCTGCAGTGCAAATATTGCCTGGCGATAGACCTGTTGAGAGCCTCTCAGAACTGGAAAGGATCCATTGTTCCCTGAGATGCCCTAATAAATTTATCTCAGCCTTTAGTGCCTGAGTAGAAGCAGCACAGTACTGTAAGGAGCTAAACACTTAGGGTTTAGCAAAAATGTGATGTGGCCACTGTTGGCCAAATTTTCTCATTCTAGGGAATTTGTATAATGAAAATCACCTAAGAAAGGAAGGTTTACAATATCACTTGCTTGTTCTGGGTGGAACTACCTAAACATCTAATAGTCAAAGACACCTATGGACACCCAACTGATACTGGACAGACATTAAAAATATTCAAAAAGCTAGAGCAGCAACGTGAGACTAGAGAACATCGGCTCTTGAGTAAAACAAAACAAAACAAAAACTCAACAACAGCAAAAAAAAAAAAATGAAAAAGAAAACCAAAAAAAAAAATGTAAAGCAGCAATTGGCATTTGAATAAAGATGGTTCAGATTCATTGAAGTAGGGGGATTAGGAGAGAATTTTTGCTTTTCTAAAGATTAAGTTAAGTAACCTTACTGCTGCTTCTGTAACTAAATAAATACATATAGAAATAAATGCTAAGCACTTTCCAAAGAAATGCTCCTTTCTTTTGGTTGGATAATAAAAGTCTGAATCTCTCAGTTGTTAGAAAAATCGGAGCTAATTTCACATATATATGTGTGTGCATGTATGTATAGATATATATAATATGTAGATAAGTTACTTCTAAATCTTCATCTAAGTATAACTATATCTATACAAGACTTCAATTATCTCTCTAAAGCTTTATCTAGTATTGCAGGATCATGTAGGGCATAAATTATGACTAGAGGATTATCATCTGATTCAACTCTTTCATTTTGTAAACATTGGCAGAGAACTGCTGAGATAAAGGACCTGCTCAAGGTCATGCAGCTTCTAGAATTAGAACAGAAAGTCAAGGATCTCATCTTCCATGATCCTCATCTTCCATGGTCCTCATCTTCAATGGTCCTCATCTTCCATGGTCCTCATCTTCCTTGGCCCTCATCTTCCCTGGCCCTTATCTTCCATGGCCCTCATCTTCCTTGGCCCTCATCATCTTCAGGACTCAAGTTCATCCCTATTCTTTAAGCAGTGAAATTTAGCTGAAGTTCAAAACTTGCCTGTCTTGTGCAGGACCTGGGCTCCATTCACAAAGAAAAAGGGGGAGGAGACAGAGGAGGAGTCTCTAAAAGAAGCTTTGGAGGCCCTCTGGCAGTTATGGGATTGGAGACATTGGTCCACAAAGCGGGACCCATCTGCAGTTTCTCCACAGCAACTCAAAGACAGTCCTGTAGGCTGAAGCTTTTCTAGTACCTCAAAATCGGGGCCCAGAGAGGAAACATTTCAAGTTTTTTTTTAGTTTAACTAATTTTTTTTTAATTTTTATGTGCATGTGAGTATGCTTGTATGAGTTCATATGCACAACCTGCATGCAGGATCCCACCAAAGCCAAACGAGGGCTTCGAATCTCTGGGAACTGGAATTACAGATGGTTGTGGCAGCTGGGAATCAAACCAGGGTCCTCTGGTTTGATCAAGTGGTCTTAACCACTGAGCCATCTCTTCAGCCTCAACTCATAGCAATAGTATTAAAATGGCAAGACCCTCCAAAGCATCAGGCTCTTGGGCCCACTGAGATTATATGCTTCCCTGGCTCACATCTACAGCCCACTGTTCACATTTCTATTGGATGTTCCGCTCAGGTTCTCTGCTCTTGACCATCAGAGTGAGAAACACCCTCCCAGCAGGGATTTCCTCTTGTTTTACCCCATCGGCTGTTCTACATCCCGGAAGTTCTCTGCTGTACGGAAGCTACATGATCTGACCCAATCCTTGCTTTCTCGTTTAACATCAAAGGCAGAGGTAGTGTGTTGCTCCCAGAACACATTTGTTTCTCGGGGAAATGGATAAGTAACTATTCTGAAAATGGATTAGCTGGAAAGGAGTAACCAGCTACATTTGGTTGGCTAGGACTTGAGGCAAAAGCATATCAAGGGGGCTTGGGAACTTTTCCTTTCACAAGAGTTCAATGAAATGAACGAATGAACAAAACACTTTGGATACAAGAAAAATGTATCATAATTCAGATGTAGCACACAAGACTGACATTAACCTGAGACCCTGGTGTAACTCAGAACTGTTCCCTTACGAGCCCCTTCTCAAAGTCAGCATGATTCTGTCTTCAGAGTTCTTACTTAGCTTTCAGGACTGCCTGTCTGGTGAGGCCGCACCATCACATGTGCTCTCATTCACTGTGTTTCCCCCTTTACTGATACCTTATAAAGTCACGTAAGGTTTTTAAAAAGCCCTGACGTGGGCATCTTTACCATCTAAGTTTGAATTTATTTTGAAACATAGAGGCTCTTCCTCACGACCAGCACTCATCTATTTACCTACTACTGTATCAGTCTATTCAGTCTGCTATAACAAAGTCCCCAAGGCTGTGTAACTTCAGAACAACAGAAAATTATTCTCATAGCTCCAGATGGGAAGTCCAAGATGAAGAAACTGGGTATTACATTCTGAGAAGGGGCCAAGCAGTGCCCTACCATGGCACCAGGGCCAGAAAGGGGGAAAGGGCCTGGCTAGTTAGCTGCAGCCCTTTTATAAGGCAGTAGTACCATCTGCAAGGGACAAAGATGCCACTTCTTAAAACTGGCACCCATGAGATTAACACTGAGCATGAATTCTGGAGAGTGCAGAAATGTCCGCATTTTTGAAAATGAGAAAAACGAGGCCCAAAGGGATTATGTGTCTCTTGAGAACTTGCAACTGATTCCATTTTAAAACGTTAAGTACAGACAATAAAAGTCAAATTACAGGCATCATAGGACAACAATATCACAACCGAAAGAACACTCACGGGTAGACTTAGACCTTAGCGAAGCCTTCAGCTTGTTTGCTAGAACTATTCCTTTTCCTCGGGTTGGTGTGTGCATGGTAGGGGAGAGAACATGAGTGCTTGCTCCTGGGCTGTGTGCTGCACTCAAAGTGTCGACTGTACTCCCCAACGACAGCACAGCTATCTACACGAAGGGGTTAACATTCTCCAGGCACATCCCCAAAATAAAAATCCACTTTTAATTTTGACATTTTGTAAAGGTAATTTATGTGAATTTATGTGTGCAGCCTTTCTGAGTCCTTGTGCAAGCAGCCGAGGGATGTGTGCTGGATAAACAATAACACTCCAACACCTCGCAGCTCTCCAGCAAGCTCGTTTCTGTGCCAGTGGAGATAAGAATATTGGCAATGGATTCTTCACAATTTCGCATTTTGTGAATTAGTGATAGCACGCTAGCAAGGATGCCGTGTCCTAGGGCGAGATGAGTTGAAGGAGGGTCTCATCTCTCTCGGTCCTTCCTGAGTCAGACTGAGGCTGTGCACCTGTCCTTCCGTTTCAGAACAGCTGTCGAGGGAGAGAAACACAGAGCCACTGAGGAATGTGGGCTGCATTCACAGTGACCATGACCAAGTACGTCACTTCCTCACTTTCGCTATCTGGACAAAAAGAGGGGCCAGACCTAGTATATGTGAATTGTGCTGGAAACTACTGAAGATGTCTGCAAGGTGAGTGAAAGGGGCATCCAGTCTCCAAACCCATTTTACTGAAAGTGGATCCATGTATCTTTTGTAGAACTTCCACCTTACCCCTTCAAGTGTGTGAACAAAGACACTCAATAATATTTAAATTTCCTTCCAGCTCAATGACTTTACAAGATCGTCCTGAATTGCACAGAGATATCCAGGAGATTCTCCTGACGTGTAAATGCTATGAGGTCAGAGGCAGAGAGAAGACTATGGTGACGGTCATCAATTTGGATGTTCACCATGGAGATTCTGGGGCACTGTCCTCTGTTCCCTCTGCATAGGTGGAAACCCACATAGACCAGAGCTGCTAGAGACACCAACAGTGGAGAGCAGGTCATCTCATCATGCCACAGTGTTGGGGTAGCACCTCCATATCTATTCCTGCATCCAAAGTAGCAAAGAATTGAGAGGTCTGTTGAGGATCTCATAAGACATTAATGCTTGGGGGTTTTCTCAAAACAATGTGACGGGGATTTTGTAGAGTTGAGAATATTGATCTTAGAGATTCCTTTTCCTACACATCTTCGAGAGCATTTCCACTTCTTTTTTACTCTGGGTTATGATAGCACTTTGGTATTGATCGAAATGTTCTAGAGCCATTGTTCTCTCTCTTGTCTTCAGTTGTGAGCCATGAGCACCTCCAGAACAGGTCATGTGCTGCACTCATTTTCATGGTCCAATAATTGGTATGGGCAGGACACAGCTTTGCTGGTGGATGAGTAGCCTGCTTGTTTCTGTGCAATGTGTGTGCTATACATAACATAATGAGTGCTCAGTGACTACCTGTAGACTAAGCAGTAGGAAGGCATTCACAGGAAGCTCTCCTACACAGTCTCATGCCACAGGCTCCCGTCTACAGGGGCTCACTGACTAGTAGAGGTGCAAGAGCATAGCAGACAATAACAGCCTTTGATGACTGAGCCACGGTGGCATGTATGAAACATGGTGGGAAGGGAAGAAGAGAGTATCAGTGATGGGTGGAGAGAGTGAGAGATGTGGAGAAAGGTGCCTCAGGACTAACCACCCATTAGAGGACAGACTGAGGACATTCCCGACAGAGGTGTGAGATGTGAGGCGGTGTGCCAAGGATAGCAGATAATATGGTATGTGTAAGCAGATGTCAGCAGGCCAACTCTGAGCACTACTCTTGAAGAGCTGGTTATGCTTGGTGGAAAATGTCTCTGACAGGACTCAAATGAGAATGCCTCTGTGTTCCCTTATGTCTGTCTCCACCCCTCCGTATCTGCCTCAAAAGTTCCCTCCCAGAAGATATAAGCATAGAGTCAAGTTCAGCTCTGCAAAGAGTCTAGTTCTCTCAAGGATGTCATTAAACTAAAGACTTAGAGGTCATAGAGAAGTAAGTCCTATTTGTGTTCAATCCAACAGGACACCATCTATCCATTTCTCACCTCTTTCTTTCCAAGCTAACAAGCTCTTCATTGGCTGCATGTTTATTTAACATGTCTATTTCACTTACGTACTGAAGTCTCTCCAATTCTTCCCTTCACAGTCCTATAAATATAAATTCTAGACAGAGATATTGATACAGACCTACACAGGGACTTTTTAGACAGAGGACACTTGGCAGAAAGTATTTGTAACCCAAAGTAGAAAGAAGTCCTTCAATAACCCAGGAATAGAGTTGAGCGACTTCACTCAGGCAGTAACAGTGTCCTACTTTGTAACTAGCTGAAGCATTTGCAAAGCATTGTGGGGATGAAGATAATGCAGCCGAAGTCAATCACCAGACTTCTTTCCATCCTGTACCCACAACAGGTAGGCAGGAAAAAATACAGTGTCAAAGCTATAAGCAAGCAACTAGCCAAGAAGATGTTGGTTCTAGTGTGCTTCAGACCATGGGTAGGACTCAGGTCTTCACATACTAGTAAAGAGGGAGCAGAGAGGTCCAAACAGGCAGCCAAGGATGATAAATCACACCCAAGGCAGATCTCTTCTTCTCTCTTCAAACACAGCAGGAGCCCTGATTTTATTTAGTTTTCCTAATGTTTCAATTGTTTTTTTTTGTTTATTTGTTTATTTTTGTTTTTACATCCTGACTACAGTTTCCCCTCCTTCCGCTCCTCCAAGCACCCCCATCCACTCCTCCTCCTCCTCTGTTTTTCTTCAGAAAAGGGCAGGCCTCCCATGGATATCAGCCAGGCATGGGTTATCAAGTTGCAATAAGACTAGGCACTATCTCTTCTGTTAAGGCTAGACAAGGTAATCTGGTAGGAGGAAAGTGTTCCAAAAGCAGGCAACAGAGTCAAAGACAGTCCCTGGTCCCACTGTTAAGAGTCCCACAAGAAGACCAAGCTACATAACTGTAACATACATGCAGAGGACTTACATCAGTCCCATGCAGGCTCCCTGGTTGTCAGTTCAGTTTCTCTGAGCCTCTATGAGCCCAGGTTAGTCGATTCTGTGGGTTTTCTTATGGATGTCCTTGAGCCCACTGAGGACCCCTGTTTTTAAATTTGTTGATTTTGAACTAAGAAGAAGACAATAGTTAAAAGTTAGAATAAATCTCAGTCCTAATTATTAGAACATCACAGAGGAGTGTGTGTGTGGATTACTGCCCACCGAAGACTACCACCTTCCATCCTAACTCAGTCCAGGCAGAAAGCAGAGCAGAGATACTCCACGACCAGATGCTCCCAGAAGCCAGTCTCCCTGTTAAGCCAATGATGACTTCTCACATACAGATTCAATGAAATTCAGAGTAAAGCCTTTATTCAAATGCTGACAGTGCAGCATTTCTCTGAAGTAAAGTTTTTAGAAGGGGGCCAGGCGGTGGTGGCACGCGCCTTTAATCCCAGCACTTGGGAGGCAGAGACAGGAGGATCTCTGTGAGTTTGAGGCCAGCCTGGTCTACAGAGGGAGCTCCAAAGCTACAGAGAAACCCTGTCTCGAAAAACAAAACAGAACAAAACAAAACAAACAAACAAACAAAAAAAGAGGGATAGTTGCAGGTAAAAATGATCAATTAATATACATTAAGAAAAACAAGACAGGCGTTGTTGGCACACGCCTTTAATCCCAGCACTCGGGAGGCAGAGGCAGGCGGATGGATCTCTGTGAGTTCGAGGCCAGCCTGGGTTACCAAGTGAGCTCCAGGAAAGGCACAAAGCTACACAGAGAAACCCTGTCTCGAAAAACCAAAAAAAAAAAAAAAAAAAAAAAAAAAAAGAAAAAAAAGAAAAACAAGCACATAAGACCTTGAGAAATAAATAAATTGTAGTCTTTATAGTTTTAATGAAGATTTTATGAAGAAAATGTTTCACTAAAGTCTAGTATGTGCTCAATCAGGAATGCTTGTGGATTGAGAAATCATCATAAAATAAATCCACCCATGACACATGGCCGAGGTCAAGAAATACCATATAAATGGCATTCTGGAAGCCGTATTTCTCTTTTCAGAAGCACATATTCAATTAGCCTTGCATGACAGACACCAAGGGCCATGACATATATTTTACCAGTCACTTTACAAGTAAGAAGCCAGAGCCTGAGCTGAGAGCAGGCCAGGGACCTAAGTCAGGTCACAAAGCAAATTAGAGGTTACATCATCAGGGCTTCAGGCCCCTCTTTCCTGTTCTCAGCCTCAGATTCCTAGGAAGGTTTAGTCGTCCTCTGGAGCAAGAAAAACCCGTCATCCATGGTGAGTGACTCCTTTCTGCCTGACTTAGCACTTACTTCTGCTCTTAGTGAAGGCTGGGAGGCCCTGTCCTGAAGACAGGGCTGAAAATCCGATTTAAACCATTGCTTCCTATCAAGGGCACCCAACCTTCCCCAGGCACGGGGATTAAATACTTCAGCGAATTAGCAAAGAGATGTTTCATGCTCCTCTGCAGATATTTTCCAAACACTTCGGGTTCCATGATTGGCCTAGGCATTTTGATACATGGCTTGGTGAGGTGACCTTTCTCTTTTATAAAGGTGGTATCACATGGATGGTGAGGGACCGCTGACTCTGTCACAGAAAGAACAATAGAAGGCATCAGAGACAATCACTAGAGAAGAGAGAAAATACAGACACTAACGATTACAGCTTGGCAGGAGGAAAGAGCATGTGATTTCATTTGACCTTAGAGTCAACGATGCTCTTGCTGCTCATGGCCAACCTTTTCAAAAAGGAAAAAAAAGTGCTACCACTGCTGTCTCTGTCCTGTTTTGTTGGCACTATAACACACAGCAAGCTGCCTCCTGGTCACAGTACATTTTTCTCAGCAAAGCTCTTACTGAAACTGAGACAATATGGACATGGTACACTCCTGACCATCTCTGAGTTCTTTGACACTGAGGACAGTTGCACCAACCTTCCTGAAATTCACATTTTCCTCTGCTCCTTAGAACTTGTGTCTGTGTGTGTGTGAGGGTGGAGGGGTGTTTTCTTATTCCTGGGCTATAGTTTCATTCATGGAGACTGTTATGGTTTTGCATAAAATGCCCCACATAGGCCTATGTGTTCGAACACTTGTTCTCCAACCGCTGTGAACTGTATCCAGAGGTTTCATGGCCTTTAGGAGGTAGGGCCTGGAGGTAATGGATTCCTGAGGGGTGGTCCTTCTAGGATATAGCCCAGAATGAAGTTCTAGTCCAAGCTCTCTGTTCCTTGATCCACTGAGGAGTAAACAGGAAGCCTCACGCTCCTGCCATCGTGGCTAGCAGCCATGAACTCCACCATACCTTCCCTACCATTATGGACTGCACCTTCTCACACCATGAGCAAAAATTAGCCAGGCCTCCCCTGAGTTTTTATCATAGTGGTGAAAACAGCAAGTAATACTGACATCTGTCTCTCATGTGGCTCATAGGATCACTCAACTGCAGCCTCTCAACTACCTGATTCCCATTCCTCTATCTGCTGTCAGATCGCGCGCTGGGGCTGCAGATCATCTAGACGACTGTTAATCAATCACCTTGATTCATATGATCTTCCACCTCAACGCAGCCAAAACTAAACTTAGCATGCTTTTACCTCATCCATAAATGTATTGGTCCTACTTCAAAATCCAGGGGAATATATCACAATGGTAAAAGTCCCCTTGTCATAAAACTTCCTGAGTTCTTCTTCTTGCCCAGTCCTTACCCCTCACCCCCAATACTTAGTGTCACTGCTTTCTAACCCCTTAACACTTACTAACCTCTACTTGGCTCCATTTCCATTGCTGTGGCTTCTAGTTCATCTCATCAGTGTCATTACTTGTCATTGACTGACTATTTGATTGTCACCTGTGGTGGTTAATGTTAATTGTCAGCTTACCAGATTGGCCTATGGGCATGTCTATAGAGACTGTCTGTATCATCTTAATTTATGTAAGAAGATGCATTTTGATTGAGGGCAGGACTCTTTTCTTGACAGGATAGCCTGGACTACATGAAATGAAGAAAGTGAGCTAGCACTAGCAATCATTCTTTGTTCTAATTCTTAACTGTGGATGCAATTTGGCCAGCTGTGGATTAAGCTCCAGCTGCCTTGACATCCCTGTCTTGTAGGACTGACTTTATGTGGAGTTATGAGCCAGGAGAAACATTTTCTTCCCTAGGTTGCTTCTCTCAGGGTATTTTATCACAGCACTGGCAAAAGAAACTAAGGAAGGGTCCCTCCCTTTTATCTTCTCCTATACATAGTATATAACAGGATGATAACTCCTCCACATGTACAAATCAGATGGCCGTATCCCTCTTGACCTCTTTGCTGCACTCTGCATATATCCAAACTCCAAACAATGGTGAGCCCATGATCTGAGCAGCTACCCGCCTGTGGAGATTCATGTCTCCCTGTATCTGCTGTGCCTCTTCTCTCGCCTCCTTTGTCCTCCATAACATCCATACCTTGTTTCAGCCATACCACCCCATCCCATTGTTAGTCCTACCTGCTCAACATGTTCCTTCTCATTTCCTTCATGCCATGATTCCCTTTGCCCTTCTACTCATTGCTCAGGAAGCAGATATAAGCTTTTCCCAATTAATCTCATCTCATGGATTATTTACCCTTCCACTGTATCTTCCCATAGACTGAACTTAGCCCTTCAGAGCTCCTGACTCAGTGTGGCTCCTCATGCATTGGCCTTAGTTTTCTTATTCTCTCCACCCCTACAGTTCTTGATGACCTTGACAAGGTTTTATTAGTATTCTGGTATCCTTAGTATCAAGTTGGATGTGTGTAAATGGATGTTTCCTATCCTGACTGCCTGGTCCCAAATAACCAACTCAGAGGCTGAATATAAATTATAAATACTTGGCCAATAGCTCAGGCTTGTTACTAACTCTTACACTTAAATTAACACATTTCTATTAATCTATGAATTGCCATGTGGCTTGTGGCTTTACCTATCCTCTAGCACATCTTGCTTCCTGGGCAACTGGCTGGCATCTTTCCTGACTTTGCCCTCCTTCTTCCCATCATTCTCAGTTTGGCCTAACTTCCTGCCCAGCTACCGGCATGTCAGCTTTTTATTAACCAATCAGAGTAATACATATTCATAATATAGCAAAGGATTGTTCTACAGCAGATGTGTTCCTTGTGTATCAGCTGAACAAATTACTACATCAGAGATATCTTCACTTGGTGAATACATGACAGAAAATGCAAAGGGTTGCCCATGCCTTTGGCAGTTTGAACCAGTAGTTTCAGCACGTGGGAGGCTGAGTTGGTAGGATGACTGGAGTCTAGGAATATAGGTCAGTCTGGGCAAGAGAGCAAAATCCTTCTAACTAAAACAAATGAACAAAGAAAGACATAAAATGCAAAGAAGACTTGAGAATATCTCTTCTCAAGTGACTCAGGCAGACATGACAAGAGATTTGAGGTCTTTTCTTCTAGATCCAGCATCCATAATGCATACTTGTTTCCAGAAGCTTGTCGTAAATAGCAATGGAGAAAAGCAATTTAGAATGCTTGCCAGGTGCCATTATGTTGCAGGGACAAGTTCCTTGTCATTGCTCAAGACTGGGCTCTGTGAACAGTGTGGTTGAGTGAGGGAAAGATCCATGCCTTCTTTGACCCCCAGGGATACCTATAGAACACAGAAGCCTGTGTGGTGTGGCACAGTACACTCAGTCACAGAGGATGCGACATAGGTAGCTTGGACCACCAGAGATAGACTGAACAAGAAAACACTTGCTTCATCCTGTAACCACTTTGGGAGGCAAATGACAGTCTCAGTGCCTTTCCGGAGAGTAGATCTAGGGACAGAAGGGGCAGAGGAGAAGCTTATCCTGAAACCAGTGGACACTAGTCAAGTAGGCACTGGAGGAGCATGGGATCATGTCAAGGAGTGAACCCTGGAGTTTTAACACTAGATGGGTGCTGTTAACTTCTCAGTGTTGGGCACCCTCACTGAGAAAATGTTAGAGAAATAATGAAACACATATGAAAGTCCTGATATAGCAAGTGCTAAACAAGACAACACTTTAGACTAATAAGCTCCAAGATCACCTGAGAATAGTATCATTTTAAGGTCTCTTGATCCACTTCCGCTCCACCTGCCGGAGGAGGTTAACACCTGGGAGTCAGCCTGTTCTACAAGATGCCAGGACATTTAAATGAGTCTAGAAAGTTCTACCCAGGGAAAGAAAAGACAAGGGACCTGGAGCAACACAGGTAGCTCTTGTTGAAGAAGAAGGCAATCTGCCCTCATAGTTCATACATTTTGGAGACATGTCTGGTCATTATTTAAACTTGCATGTACTCTTACTAAACAAAAGGAGCATTCCTGGCCACACTATGTAACGAGTGCTTTGACTGGCCCTTTCATTCTCACACAAGTCTGATAGTAATTCTGCATTAAAAGTGCCCTTTGGACCCTCTCTAAGATGACTGAAGGAAAGTGGATGGTTCAGAACGTCAAAGAGAAAAGCCCAAAATAGTTTTACATTTGATTGTCACTGGCAGACGGGTGAGGGGAAGAGTGACATCTGCCCCCAGGAAGAAAATAAAACAATAAAAATCCTTTGTGACCTGGTGCGATAGAGCATTCAGGAGGATTATGACACCAAGGCAAGCCTGGGCCAAGTAGTAAGTTCAAGGTTAGCCTGACTATACAGTGAGACCTTATCTCAATAACACCAAAGAAGCATACATAAGCAAACATAGCTATGTAAGCATTGTGTACATAAATATGCCCAGCATATTAGAAAGTAAAGAAGGCTATGTTTTTTATGGGTGACTTACTAGGAACACAAAGAAATGGGCAATGAAAGCCAGAGGACATAATAAACGAGCTGTGAAAGTTAGAATACCTGCCAAAGATATCCACACGTCTCTGCCTCTGTGATGGTGTGTCTCTGGGCTGGATTACTGGGGAGTGATGATGTTTAGTTTGGGTCAGTCTTTCTGTAAACGTATGGTCATCAGTCACACGCTGACTGAGAGGGAATTGGGGTAAAGAGAATGAAAGGGCCAGTCAAAGCACTCGTTACATAGTGTGGCCAGGAATGTTCCTTTTGTTTAATAAGAGTACATGCAAGTTTAAATAATGACCAGACATGTCTCCAAAATGTATGAGCTATGAGGGCAGATTGCCTTCTTCTAAAACTCGGGACTGGTCTTGCTTTATGCTGTTAATGATTTCTCTCTGTCCTACCTGACTAGGCAATGGGAGGCTATAAATGCCCCTGCATTTGACTGTCAGTCTCTGATTCTTTCCCCCCAAACCTCATCAATACAAAGACTTATTAGGAACTGCTAAACAGTAGTCCAGACCAGGTCTCCTCTGGGTAGCAGGGCTGTGGTTATAGAACCTTGAAATCAGGAAGACCTTGCCTAGTCCAGCTCAGCATTGCAGCAATACAGGCATCTCCAAGATTGCTACCTTGTTTTACTACAAATCTTTCCTAACTATAGATTTAAGACTCATGATAAAGGAAAAAAATGGGTTGATCGGTTACCACATCTTCATAAGCTAATTGGAGATAACTGAGTACAAGAAAAGAGAGAATCACTTTAAATGAGGTTTATCTACAGGTGTGTTTTTAACTTATCATATTCCTGTGGTAAAAGTCCAAGTATATCTTTTATTCCACTTCCTTTACTAATAGCAATAATGTCTCATTCATAATTAATTTACACAAGCACAAGAAAGGGATTCAAATGTAGTGTAGGTAGAATATTACACAGCCATTAAAATAAACAGTATAGAAATTGTAGAAAAGAGCCCCAGTATACTTTTATTTTTATTCAAACAGCAAAATAGGACATACCACCTCGTGTAACATCAGGTTTATAAAGATAAAATACAAATATATAGGGAAAAAGTTTACTATTACATTCATCAAAATGTTAATGCTAGTCTTCTCTGGGTTGTGGGAGGACAGACTTTTTCTCTTTTATTGTATTTTCTAATTCCTACAAAGAGAATTCCATAAAGAATGCCTAATGAGAAAAAGTATTATGCTCATAAAAATATCGAGGATGTAAAATGCTGTTCTTTGAGCACCCACATTCTCAGCACAGACTTTCCTTCCCTCAGAACATTCCATTATGGAAAAATCTGTTCCACACAGAAAATGTATCAAAACCTGATCTTCAGAAAAATCTCAAAAGCATCAAAAGTCAGAATCAGAGCAAAGTGAATACCAGAGAAAGAGAATATACATGAAACTTGGAAAGTCAGATTGGTAACTTATTTTGCTGCTCTTTAATATATAAACTCTTCTTTCAGGAAGTTAAATCCAGGAGCTTTGGAGAGATGAGTGAAGACAATGTGTGCTGGGAAGGGTTTTTTGCACAAGGTGTTATGAAATTCACTTGCAGGCCAAGAAGCTCCAAACCTGTTATGTAAAGGATATGAGCATATTGTGAAATGATATGTCTTAGACAAGTTCAATACTTCACGAAACCAGTCCCCTGAGAAAGAACTTGGGTTACAGATAGATTGGACATCTTGGCTTGGCAGGAATGTGAGTGTTCAAAGCAAACATCTTATCTAGTGAAGGATATGGAAGAAAAGGAAGAGGCAGAAGTGACTGTGTTTTAAGCTTGGGATAAAGAGCACTTCAAGAGTGCTGACCAAGTCAGTATTCACCCTGACCTAGACCTTGGCCTTAAATAATCAGGCTCAAACTGAGCAGACTGAAATCTCCCCATTCTTTCTTTCCATCTGTGGTACAACCTCTAAGGCTCAGAGAACAGGGGACAGAAGAATTGTAAGAGCCAGAAGGCCAGGATGTTTCCTTCAAGATAATGTCTTCTGTACATGACAGGGAGCCTGCACTCACAAAATCTCAACAGTATGGTTCCCTAAATAAGACCTGAACAATTGCAACAACAATTGACATGGCAATGTGAATGGGGGACATTTCACAAAGCTCCGCCCCTAGATGAAAAGCTATGAGCAACCAATGGCTGCTGAGAGAGGAAGAGTAAGTCTTCTACAGAAATAAACCCCATTATAAATTATCTAATCCCAAGTGGCCAGCCCCAAACACATACACATGTAAGCAAAGGGATTCTGCAGGCTACATATATATATATATGTGTGTGTGTGTGTGTGTGTGTGTGTGTGTGTGTGTGTGTGTGTGTAACAATAATCTAAGAATAAGAGTACATGAACTTGATAGGGAACAAGAGAGACATGGGAAGAGTTAGAAGGGAAAAGATGTAACTATAGTACTCATATGTGAAATTCTTGAAAAACAAAAAGAGGTCAGATTGTCTCTCCTAAAGCACATGCTCACTGTAGTACGGTGGCAATGTTTGTGTTTGTAAGGAGTCGAGTTTTCCTTCATCAACTGTTTGTTAGTTTTTTAATCTGTTGTGGCACTTTCGTCAGCAGCTGGGTGGAGTAGCAAAGCTGCAGAGCTAGCTTCTCTCCACTGGGGCCTGAAAGATGTCTGCGCTTTTGATTTAAGTGCAACTTTGTGGGTTATGTGTCAAGATCACTCACCTATAATTTGAAGACACAGACGGTAGGAGAATTAATTAAGCCAACCCTTTCACAAGATAATGGACAAAAAGCAGTGAAGACATAAATTGATTCATTTGGGGCAATCAATACTTTTTCAGGAGACGGCATGGCAGAGGAGAGAGTTTCAGAGTCAGATAGACCTGGGCTTGAATCCAGGCTCCACAACTTACCCGCTGCCTGAGGTCATATAACAATTAAAACCCCTCAACTTCAGTTTTCTCAAATGTGAAGTGGATCCAAAATATGCCTTAGGGAGCAGAGTAATGATTGTGTGAGCTAATGGGTCTAAAGAAAACTAGCAGCATATTAAAATATAGTAGGAATTCAGAATAGCTTTTTGGGTAGTGGGGCTAGAAGGGATGTGATAATCAATTGTATAGATCCAAGGAAGACGTCAACAATCAGGAGCCAAGAAATGAAGTTTAGTGATAGTGGAGAAATCCCTGGGTTAGCACCAGCCTGGAATTCTGAGTTCATAAAAGGCTGTTTCTCTCCTGTGAGCATCCTTTTTTAATTGTTTTCCTGAGGAAGCTATTTATCAACTACTTGCCCACAAGATTCCCTCCAACAGCTAGCCTAAGGCTCTTCCTAGGCCAAGGTGGATTTCCCAAATTAACGGAGAAAGCTTAAAGTCACTTGCAAAGTAGACCAAATAAAGAGAACAAGACTGTGGGTGTTGGAAGATATTTATCACTTTTATCCCACTACAAATCAAAACTCTCTGGTCTGCTTCTTTCTTGTTGTTGTTCAGATAATCTTATACCAATGTGTAGCAGGAACAGGAAATATAGCAAGACAACAATTACCTGTGCTGTGCTTTTCCGAAGCAGGAAGCACTGCATGATGGGAACTTCCTGTCTGGTTCATTATGAAACCAGTGCACTACAGAGACAGTCTAAGACAGGTCCTTTTCCAGAGGAAATTCTCCTCCTATTCCGCCAGCTCCAACATGGTGGGCCATAGCTGACTCCACGGTCTCTGTAATAAACCAGCCATGGCTTCTGGGATTCCTTTACAAAGCTTCCATCTAAGGTCTATCTCCCACAGCACAAAAATGAGATCATTGTTCCTTGCTTATCCTACTAAGCTGAATAATAAATCAAAGCCAGATTTGATTGCATGCAGTATAGAACCTAGTAGGAGGGCGAGGTAAGCACCAATCATAAATTGAAGAGGTTTAGAAATAAAAGGTGTGTCGGCTCATGGTGGCACACACTTTTAATCCCAGCACTCAGGAGGCAGAGGCAAGTGGATCTCTGTGAGTCTACAGAGTGAGTTCTAGGAAAGCCAAGGTTACACAGAAAAATCCTGTCTTGAGAAACCAGAAAAAAATAAAAAGGAAATAAAAGCACTATTATACCAGGTTGTGTATATACAGTCATAGTAGAAACCGTATCTCTGAAGATAGTTAAATGTGGACAGAGTCACAGAATAATACTGCATGAAAAACTATGGTCAAAAGCTTCTTATACGCTGTGGTTTTATTTTAAAACTCTGAAGTATAGAAAATAATCAAAGAAAAAGTGTTAGAGATTAATACAATAAGTATCAAGGTGGGGGCTTTGTGTCTGGTACAAGTGTAATAAAAGAAGGCTCCCAAACAAGAGTGTCAGACAAGCACCCTGAGCCTCCTAAGGAAGAACTCTCTACCCATTACCTGAGCTCTAAGGTACGTCTCTCTGGAGGAAACAAAAGCTCCTCTGGGTCAGACACCATCCTCTAAGCTGCCTTGTATTTCACACTCACCACGAACACCAAGGGTTCTAAGAGGAATAGCTACTGTGTGCGCATGGTGGGTCCTGTCTTTGGGAGAGCAGAAGACGGACGGAGGCTAAGAGGAGTCGGAAGTGAGCATCTACCACTGCCAGCCACTGCTGTGGTGGCCGAATTCAGAAGATGCTGAGATTTAAGTAATGAGAACAAGTGAACGGAGTCCATTGCCACTGCGCCGTGAACGCTCATTCATAGAGACTGAGCTGAACATCATCACGTGGACCCACATTTCTCACCATGCTGCAAATGATGTGAAAGCAAAAGAAACCTGTCCTTGAACTCACCATGCAGGAAAACAAAAGTAAGGGATTTTTATGTAAATCTCAGATTTGTCTACAGTTACCTTTTGACGGTGTCATTTTTTTTTTCTACTTCAAAAGTAGAGACCCGCTGTAAATATTGCTTCATACACCACCTTTTACACTTGTAGGAGGAAATCAACACTAACCAGGGCAGCACCGTGACTCAGCTCATCACAGGTCTGTGGCTCAGGCCCTATAATGATCTGCACTCACAGATTAGAGAACAAAGTCTTAGATTAAGCAGTTTTCTGAGGTCACTCAGAGAGTGAGTGGCAGAGTTTGAAGTTGACCACAGGTCCCTTTGCCCCATTCTTTTCTTTCTCTATACCACTAGAAGCTACTGCATCACTTAATGAATAGTCAGTTCTTTATGCTTGAAAATTGGTGAGAGGGTACATATCACATGTTCTCATGACACATACATGCACCCACAAAGTGATGTAATAGATGACGTTTTAGCTTAGTTGTTGTAATTATATCATAATGTTTACATATGTCAAAACATCCCATTGTATGCCATGACCATCACGATATGCTATTTTTATTGTCAGTTGTACTTCAATAAAGATGGAGGCAAATAAATAAATTTTTACAATACTGTTAGTGGCTATATAGGATCCCATTATACAACCATATATTGCTATTTAACTTATCCTCTATTATTAATTACTAACACCTTTCCCTTGTTGTTTGATTATATGACTATGTGCTAAATAGCCTTATAGTTAAAACTTCTCATACACCTTAATTTATTATCCAATATTAATCCGTAGACACAGAAATTGGGGGTCAAGATACATTGATTTTAGGATTTGTTTATGACCAAATTGCATTCTTTGAAATGACTTACCAATTAAATTTTAAAAATTTCTTTTCAGACTATAATTTAGTTTTATTTCTCTCTTCTCTTTTGTCCCTCCAAACCCTACCATACATTTTAAAAATATTGATTTTTAGTTATGTGTGTATGTGTGTGTGTGGGTACCCATTAAGGCCAGCCAAGGGCACTGGATTCCCTAGAGATGGAGTTACAAGTGGTTGTGTGCTGCCCAGCAAATGTGTTGGAAACAAAACTTGGGTCCTCTGCAAGAACAGTATTCACTCTTAACTGCTAAGCTATCTATCCAACATCATTGATTTAAACTTTCATAGATTACACAACAGCCTGCTTTACGAAGATCTGCAGAAGGTTTTTTTCAGCTTTCAATTCTTAATTCATCATTCAAAAATGCTTGCCCAACATTTGTTTTAATATTCAGTATTTGTCCAGATATGATTCTGCATACCTTGAACTCCAGCCCTTTGGAGGCAGAGGTACACATTATCTCTGTGAGTTCAAGGTCAGCCTGGTCTACATAGAACTCAGGCTAGTAAGGGCTATATCATGATACCCTGTCTCAAAACAGAACACAAACTAACCAACAATGATAGTAATAGACAGAACTTCCTTTTTATGTTGTGAGATTGAAAAGTTGAGGTATGTAGGTTTGTATAGACATTTTATCATTAATAGCTTTATTTCATCTTACTGACCACAAAAGTTCATCTACTAAGTAGACTCACGCATACATATTTATGATATCATCAAATTTTAATAATCACAACAATACAATTCTGAGTTAAAAGCATGTGTAATGATGATGTCAGACTTTCAAAGTATAAACATAAATTATTCAAATTTATGCTTCCCTAACTCAAGAGGAAAATGAATTGCACTAGTTGATTTCTGAAGCTTTAGATTTGATTTGCCTAATTAATTAATTCTGCATATAAGACTGTCTTGAATTTAGGTACTTTACTCTTTTCTGTTCCTGTATGACATAAATTAAATGCCCTCATGTTACTCCAAATGATGTAAGAGAGCCCCTCAATTATTTAATTAATTAAAACACATTTTGGGGGAACCTTCTCTTGACGAAGCACAGGTCTCTTGTGCTAGAGAGAGAAGTGACAATTAGGAATACACACACAGATTGTTTCTACCAGTAAGAAGTAGTATACTGCCAAAGAATTGGGTCTGAAGATGGATGATAACACAATGGATTGGTTAAGGCAGTAGATTTCTGGAAAATGTATATCAGGAATGTTCGAGATGTTCCACATAGAGTCATACTGACTGGTTGAGCAAGTTATGCATATAGGATCTCTTCTACAAGGCACACCAGTAGAAAGATACCCAAAGCTAAAGGCCAGGGTGATGGCTTCTCCTGAAATGTTGCTTTTTGGAGCCATCAAAAGATAGGAGAAGAAAGCCACCCTACTGGAAGAATGGCGAGTGGTGTATAAAGCTTCCTATTCTGAAGCTGAAGGACTGTGTCAAAATAGTCTATGCTGACACGCAGCCCTTATCAAGAACGGTAATATCCCACCTGTGAGTCAAGTAGACTTGAAGACCCAGGAGCACATGATTGGAGCTGTGTGGGAAGAGACCAGTGTGTGTGGCCTTTCTGTAGACAGCATGTGAGTGTACCAAAGATGTCAGTAGCAGACACAAATCTGCTTCTAGAAGACGAAGAGGGCAGCCAGTCCATGAGCATCAGCATATGAAACTTCATTTCTGCACTCCAACACACAGGTAGTCAACTTGAAGCTTTGACTGGCCCTACTTGATGCTGCACATGCTAAGTTTTCAGTTTCTAGGGCTCCAAATATCCCTCACTTAATGCAAAAGTACCTTTGGTTCAGGAGAAATTGCTGAGAAGTGTTGAGTTCCCTGAGAGTTAGAAAAGAGTCCCCAAGAGTAGTTCAGTGACATCATCTAGAGACTTCTAAAGTTTAAGTGATTTCCAAACTCACATGGGTAGACTCTTCACTGTGAGAACCTTAAACTTGAGTTTCCAGAACTCGGGCTTAAGTCCCATCTGCCATTGGTTTTGAGCAGATGACTTTAAGCTCTTGAGCCTGATTTTCTGTGACTGAAAGAATTATATGATGGTAATCTCATCTCAGCTGCTCCACACGGTTTATAAAATATTAAATAAGATGCCTTTATCTATGTGTACTGATCACACTATAATCCCTTTGCAAGTATATTTCTAGCGTCTTTCTCTCACCTTAGTGAAAAGTAACACCCCAACCCCAACACACACTTCCTTTTCAGCCAGTACCAATTTCCCGTTTTCACATGATTTTCTTTGGATGAATATCTATAGCCACCATTTTCAAACCTCTCCGTTTTCTCTTGAGCTTCAACACTGCAGACTGCTCCATCCAGTTCTCATACACATTGACTCTACCACTGAGGAGCATCCTACCTGTGTCTCTACCTCGGCCCCAGACTCAACACACTGTGTAGTATGGGCCATCCCTCTGGATTCTTCTCCTCTAGCTCCTCTTTTATTCTTAGAAAACCAGAGTGGGCAGTGAGTGGTGACCAGAAGGTGTGCTAAGGGTGGTGTGTGCTAGAACACAGATGAGAAGATGATGCATTGTCTACACAGACTACAAGTGAAAACAATCTCTTTGTTGTGATGGGATGAGGATCATCAATGATTTCAGTGATCAGATCTTCTTCTGTGCTAGTGAGGGACCCTCCTGCCCATCCTTTTCCCATTTGGTCCCCCACTAGTTGTATCCTCCTCAACTTTCATAACTCAAAGACATGGCAGCATCCCAGAAGGCAGCCATTCTTATGTCTGTCTCTACTAACTTATTTGGTTATCTTTTACTTAAATACATAGGGAAGGATTGTTGGGATTATATCGCTAGCAATCCAAGGAGTCTATTTAATGAGCAAAGGAATTTGTTTGGGGGTTAACTCACAAGACAGAATAAAGGAATTTGTCGCAGGATCTTGGAAGAGTGAGGCACAGTCCAATGCTGTTCTCTGTCCAGCTCTTCCCTGGTCCGTTTTAGCCTCCAGAACCACGAGGTAGCAAAGAGAGAGCACATACGTGCATCCCAGGTCTTAAGGGTCCCCCAGTGGCCACACCCCAGGGACACACACCTCAAGGTCATAGGCGGGTGTAACAGTTACCTGCTACCTCACTAGGGGCGGTGCTTCAGGGCATGGTGAGAACAGACACCCACTACAAAGGGTGGAAATAGCTTCATTGAATTCCACATTATTGACTACTCAAATTCTCAAACTTTACCTGATCCAAAGGAAGCCCTTAATGTTCATTCTGAAACCAGTTACTCAGGAAGAGTCACATGACCATCCTTGACCTTGCACCACATTATTATTTCCCATTCAGTTAACCAGACACAAGAATTCAAACACTCTGTTCACCTACACATCAGAGCGCTTGTCCATGAGGACACAGCATTCACCTTCACACTTCTGCCTGTCCTCCTCCGGTCTACCCACACCTTCTTTATGTCACACGTACATCTTAAATGTTGATGTCTATCATTTTCCATCTGTCTCACCTCCTTGAAAACAGAAAACCTACTTACAGGCTTAGAGAGTAGATGAAACCTTGCTTCCCAAACCTAGAATATTCAGTACATGGCTTTTAACAAATGAAAGTGTAGCATTTTCTAACTTAGCAGGTGCTCAAAAAGAGCATTATGTGAATAGATCTTATTCGAATACTTCCTTTTGCTCTACATCACAGCCCCCACCGACCTCCCCTAAAGCAGACATTTGCAGTGTATGCACAGACAAGGATGCATGGGAAAATGAGGAAGCACTGGCCTAATTACCAGCTTGCTCCGTCATCAGTGCTGCCATCTGCAAGATGACAGCCTTCATTCGATCCTCTAGGCACGCTGTGGACCACATACCTACACTCACGCTTCTCACCGACCTTTCTTAAGGAAGAATTCAAAGCCGGGCCATCCAAAAACCTGCTCTGTTTCCCACAGCATTACTACCTCCCAGACAGGGAGATAATTTAAGCAGCAGTCACCCCTGAAATCACACACAATGAAAAGTTCAGAGGAACTTGTGTGACAGCACTTTTCTGACTCTCAAATAATCCACAAGAATGTCAGGAGGAAGAGAAAAACTTCATCACACCTTAAAAACCACCCCTAGGAGTTGCTCAACGCATTTAAGATATTCTCATCTGTATTTCTAAGAAGGGTATATTTACCACCTTGTCTCCCTTACTTAGCCTCGGTTACTATATTTAGAAATACTGAGTCCTGAATGGTTTTTGCATGCTAATTTCCCTGGAACCTTAGAGCAGATTTAAGGTACACTTGAACAGGTGTTCTGTCACAGCTAAACTATGGGTTTCAATAGCGATGAGCCTGGCTCAGTGCCTGGTTGAGGGTGACAATGCTCATTAAACCCACTGTGCTGCACACGATCTAGTGCTCTTAGTCGGCAATCTGGGGCAGACTCAGATCTTCAGCCGGGTTCTATTTCAGTTCACCAGCACTGTCCACAGCCACAGTGAGCTCACCAGATTCTTCAAAGGCATGTCAGGCAGCCTGGGATTGCAATGTTGTTTACAATCGGTGCTTAGTGGAAACTCTCTTATCTGGAGCTGTCTAAAACTCATGTTGAATGTCGGTTTTTTCCTCTCAAGCATCTCAGACGGCAGTCTACTCACGTGCCATGACTCTCCTGATTCTGTGGAATCACTGTATTTGCTTTCTTTTTTTCTGCGCTATTTATTATTTATTTCCCTGTGCTGTTGTTTTTTGTTGTTTGTTTGTTTGTTTTTCCCTGCACACATTTTCAATAATGGGTGAAAGGCCCTTTAGAGGGCCGTCAAAATCTTCTACCCTAAATCCTCATCATTAGAATTACATGTACTTGAAGCAATCACGTGGTAATTATTGTGTTTATAACCATACTGTATTGACAACCATAACACATATTATTCGTTTCCTTTCCAAAAATCTTAGCAATTTTTGTTGCTTCCTCTGTGCTATCGTTCATCATAATCCCTTTTCTTATTCCTATGCAATTGATCTTTTGTGTAAAGAGCACACGTCTGCACTTGTCAGCTTTCTCTCCTGTCTGTCTGCAGTTCCCTAGAGACCACCCTGGAGGCCTGTCATCCTGCATAACACTTCAGCTTCCAGATCATTGAAGCTTTCTATCTAGTTCAAGAAAATAGTCTGCAGTGGTCCCCGGCTCAATGATTTGTACCATGGGGTCATCGCTTCTTCTTCTACCTCCTCTATAAACAGAAGTCAGGACCCAAAGAATTCACTTCACTTCTCACTTGACACTGATCTGTGGGCTGGCCCACCATATCTAGCAGGCGTTCCTTTGAGAGAGAGTGATTTAAGGACTCTGCTACTTAAGAGGTTGGAAGAGATCAGACTCAAAACACTTGGAAACTTCAGCAAGGAAGGATGGGCTATGTGCAGCTCTGAGGAATACATGTTCTTCCTACAAGGGACACATCCCTCACAGATCCCTTGGATACTCTATCCATGTAGGAATGTGGATCCAGCATCGTCAAAACCTCCTAACCATTGAAATACTTGCCTTGTGCTTGGTAAATACTTTCATTAAATACTTGCAACTTGTTTGATTTTACTCAATACTGAAATACAACCAAAATACATTTGCACACTGGATTCACCTGTGTCTGCTGGACTACAACCTCTAGGTTAATCAGATTCGTGGACTTGAACCTGCCATTTGCTTCTATTGAGTCAAATTCAACTCGTTTGTAAGTTTTGAGGCTATGAGCTAGGTGACCCCTCTTTCAAAGGATTTCAGAAAAATTCAAATCAGCTGAAGAAATCAGGGACAGCATCATTTCTTGCCTGTCTCCTTGCCCTATATCTAAAGAATAGTCTCAAATTTTGGCTTGAAAAATGTACCATCCCCAAATATTACTTCTCAGGGAATTTCTCCTGCTCCATACAGCACAAGGACATTTCTACTGGATGCTGTGCAGAGTACAAAGCATCTAAAATCTATAATCGAAGGAATCTTATAGGCTAACATGGTCCCCATACCGAACCAGCAAGCTGCTGCTTTCAGATACTCAGCATCACTCACTACATGCTATGTCAGCAAAGGCTTAAGAGACCCGCATCTGACTTAATGGTTCTCTCGGTGCCCAGTGGCATAATGCCCTGGACATCATGTCATCTTTCTGGGAATAAAGTTTCTCTATTTTGTGTATGACAATTGATTAATTTCTTCAGGACTCTTCCTGGACTCACTGCAGCATCCCTGCAGGAATGAATATCAGCATTTTCATAATAAACTCACACACCGCAGGGATGGGGGTGGGGACATATGCTTCAGTAACTAAGACTGATAATGAATGAAGGGGGAAATGATAATTAAATCTAGCATGTCATAAAGTCAACTTCAGGATCACTCACTGGATAAGACTTTCTTGAAAGTGCCAAACACAGAGATATGGTGATAGCTGCTGTAAGATGAGGGATTGTAGGAGTTGTTGTGAGAGGATTTGGGGTTCCTAGTCATCATTGAGATTCACTTTCCACATCTCACAGTGAGACTGAAAGCTACTGTTTCCCCAGGACTTCGTGATTCATGCCTTTCCAATGCTGCTACTGACATTAGTGGAGTGCCGTTCAATCCCAGGTTCCAATCTTCTTCCACAGAGACCCAGAGCACACAGCGAGCTCTACTCAGTCCACTCACTTTTTTTTTTAAATTGTCTTATTTTTATTTTATTTTTTACTTTTCATTACATCTTGACCACAATTTCCCCTTCCTCCACTCCTCCCAGCACCCCCAAATCCCTCCTCTCCCAATTCTATTCCCCCCAATCCCGTTTTCCTTTTGGAAAAGAACAGGCCTCCCAAGGATATCAACCAAACTTGGCGTAACAAGCTACAAGAAGACTAGGCACAAACCCTCATATCAAGGCTGGACAAGGCAACCCAGTAGGAGGAAAAGGATCTCAAAAGTAGGCAAACAAGTCAGAGACAGACCCTGCTCCTATTGTTAGAGGTCCCACAAGAACATCATGCTATTCAACCATAATGGATATGAAGAGGACCTAGCTTGGACTCATACAGGCTCTGTGATTGGCACTTCAGTCTCTGGGAGCCCCTGTGAGTCCTGCTTAGCCGATTCTGTGGGCCATTTTCTTGTGGATCCCTCTGGCTCCTACAATCCTTACTCTTCCTCTTCCTCGGGGTTCCCCGAGCCCCACATAATATTTGGCTGTAGATCTCTGCGGTAATCTCACACTTGCATACAACTTTTCATGTACAAGTTCATTCCTTTGACACCCATCCTTTCACCTGGTGTCTAAAACCAGCTGGATGTGATGGGGCCTCTCTATTATAAAAGCTCCCTCACTTCAACTTTAAAGAGCAGGGCCAGACATGGTGGTGCATGCCTTTAACGCCAGCAGCACTCAGGAGGCAGAAGCAGGTGCATCTCTGAGTTCCAGGCCAGCCTGGATTCTGAGTTACAGGACAGCCAGGGACACACAGAGGAACCCTGTCTTAGAAAACAAACAAACAAACAAACAAACAAACAAAAAGAGCCCTCACGATAATAAGAAATAATCACCCTTTGCTTATCATTAAAAGTTCAGCAAGATCCTACAAGTCTCTTGGCTGTTTGCACGAAGGAACGACCTCAGGTGGTGGAGCAGAGGAGTGAGAAGGTTAAGGCAGATTTCCTCTTGTTCTTAACCAATGGGTCATACATGAGCACATCGCCTCAAATGACCAAGCCTCAGTTGCTGAGCCACAGTGAAATGGAGAGAACTATGCCAGTCCTACCAAGCTCACAGAGCAGTTACAATAAAAAATAATCAATGGCTAGATGAGCGTGTCAACTGACTTTATAACCGGAAAGCTTCTAGACGGTGGACATCAGCCTTGCACAGTAAAGAAGAATGGAGGAACTTCACAAACAAAGCTATGAGCCTGGGTCGACATATAACATGGCCGGAAGCCCAGCTTAGGAGCAGGGGTGTCAACATTTAGAAAGACCTGGGCTTCTTTGTGGAAGTAGAAACATGCCTTTTGGTCTTACCTGGGTAGGCAGTAGTAAGTACGTCCTCAAGGCTCTTTTTTATCTTCTCAGAGAGGGTGAGTTAGGCCACAGACGGTGGCTAGTACAGGTGTCCCTGGCTCAGAGGAAGCCCAGCAGGAGAATGGCCAAAAGCTGTCGCCCCACTGATCCAGAGCCGCACCTTTGGAGCTGAGCTGAGAGCTAAATGCTTACACTTTCAAAGGGGCAAAATCAGAGTAAGAATGTGTGCAGGGTGGAACTCGGGTGTCAGAGGCAAGGAACCGGGTCTGTGGGTGGAGTCTTTCTGGTTCTGCAACAACACACCTAGCTCTTCTCTCTCAAGAAAGTCTGTAGTTTTCTGCCAACTTCCTCTCTGATTGAAATCTGACCGAGGTGAGGATTCGCTCTTCTGTGTGCTCTGAATAGTTAAAACTAAATGACTCTAAAGACCATGGTTAACATTCGTTACCAAATAATGCACTGGCAATAGTCAGTGAGAGCCCTGTGACTGCTGTATCAGAAGTGTAGAAGACACCCGGGGAAGCCTGTCTCTGTGAAAATGAGCACATGTACACCCAGGATCTCTCATCAGTCTTCCCATCAACTTGTCCCATGAAGCATGTCTGTAGACAGTGACAGCAATGGCCACATTCTGTTCTCCCATACACTTCCCACAATGCCCAGCAGGTAGGAAGAAATCACTTCAGGTTGAGTGAATGGTGATCCATTGATATCTAGTTAATGAATCTTGAGTTCTCATTTAATGGATTCTCAGTTATAGTTTTGCCTTCCTGAGCTTTTTTTTTTCTCATTATTGTTGGTTCTCTGGCTTTCAAATCAATCACTTGTGTATCATTCTTCCTTCAGAGATGTAGATAGAATTTAAAAGACATCATGAGTGTGACTGTAGGACAATCTTCCACACAGCAGCAATGCTAAAAAATGATATGGAAACTCATCGAATACATTTTGAAACCTAAGTAAGTGTGCCTTGTATGGAAAGTTGGTCTGAAACAAATGGTGAATGGCATGAGGAAGTGAATTTCTGGGGAAAGATAGAACAGAGAACAAATTGGTATATGCATAGGATTGAATTTCAATTTCCATCATAAATCTTCTAGTGCATTCATCAAACTGCTAAAATTATATTCCATTTACTTGATGGCTAGCCACACTGGAACACAGTGAGAAAGGAGTCTGATTGGGGTCCACTCTTTATGTTTGTTTGTTTGTTTGTTTGTTTGTTTGTTTGTTTTTCAAGACAGGGTTTCTCTCTGTAGTTTTGGTGCCTGTCTTGGATCTCACTCTGTAGACCAAAGATCTGCCTGGCTCTGCCTCCTGAGTGCTGAGATTAAAGGTGCGTGCCACCACCAACTGGCTGGGTTCCACTCTTTTAAGAGAAATAATAACAGACATTCACCCCTCAAAAGAAAAGTTTAAACATAGTCTTGAGCATACTAGAGTTTTGAAGAGATTTCTTAGTAAATTGAACACAAAATCCACTCGTCTATGGCTTCCTAGGTCACATTGAGTAGATAAGTCTTTTCACTTCTTTTGCAATGTCAAGGACATACTCCATGTGTTCACTCACTCAACAAGCAGTGAACTGAACAGCCATCTTGGCCAACCACAGTTCCCTCAGGAGACACGGTGAGCAAAAAGCTGACAGAGTCCCAGTTTGACACAGGGCCTTCCAGAAGTGTGTGAGCAGGCTGCCGCTGCGCTGTGGGGAGAGAGAGCTCAGAATAGTGCTGGGATAGTCTGGAGGAAGGGGATGTTGAAAGAGAGAGGGTCAGCTTTGGATCTGGGTGGTCAAGGAAGGCTAGGATTCCAACAAGAGCAGATGGCGGAGTTGGACGTAAATATCTTCTGTGTGATGCACCAAGCCACATTAGCTGACTCATGCTCCTCCCCCTAATAAAATCCCCAAGCTGTAGGAAGTGTTTCTCAGAACTGCTACCTAGGTCACTTCACAAAACCAGAGGGCAATAAAGAGGAATTGCTGGACAAATGCCGTCCCCAGTCAGACTGGGGCAAATAGAGGTTAGGGCAGGGAGATGTTGGGGGCCACCCTGGCCTCTTAAGAGTAAGCAATGGAACTACCACTGTTTCAGCTGCTAACATTAAAAGGGAGACATCTCTGAAAAGCTGGGACTTGTCATGGGGTTTCCAGTGGCCACTGATGCCTCTCAGCCTGGGCTAATGTCCTGTCACCCTCCAGCTTTCAGTAGCTGTGGTAGCCAACACTGTACACCCTGGAGGAGGGGCAGAGCAGTAGAAAAACACTAAGCAAGAAACCCAGTCCCTGTTCTCATGCCTGCCATTCACTGATTTGGGGAACAAGGAACCTCGTCACCTCCATCCTCAGTGGCCTCTCTTCTACAGAGTGGGCGCCCACCCTGCAGCTAAGGGAGGAAATGAGATTATGGGTAACAAGAGCTCTGTAAATCAGAGCCATTGACATTGATATCAAGTACTATTTTTACAGAGCATGTGACTATACCCGAAAAAAAAGACTAAAGGCTATGCACTCGCCCCCAACAAGAAGCAGAGCCACAGGACACAGGTACAGGACAAGCATTGAAGCCTTTCCTTCTAAAGCTGGGATTGAACTCATGGCCTCATGCACGCTATGGCCCTCACTGAGCTCTGTCCATGGCCCAAGGTAGGCATTAAGAGAGCATTTCTCTTGGTGTCTTCTCTAACACTCCCTTTGTAATCCCTTGGACAAGTTGCCCTCCTCCCCACTCTCCTTCAATCCTAGTGTCCATAAGAAAGAATGTACATGGGTATTTTTTTTTTTTTTTTTTTGGTTTTTCGAGACAGGGTTTCTCTGTGTAGCTTTGCGCCTTTCCTGGAACTCACTTGGTAGCCCAGGCTGGCCTTGAACTCACAGAGATCCGCCTGCCTCTGCCTCCCGAGTGCTGGGATTAAAGGCGTGCGCCACCACCGCCCAGTGTACATGGGTATTTACTCGGTTAGGAATCTCTAATTGATTAGACCCTCCTTCCTGTGATCTTCTAGAAGGGCACAAAGTGGCATGTGGATGATCTCACAGCCAGTCCTCTTGCTGGTTATCAAGGCTGTTCTCTTACCTGCCTCCCAGGGCAGCACAGACAAGGGGATTCTGAACAGGTATGATCCAGAACCTCTTACTTCCCAGGTCTCCCCACCAAAGGGACCGCTCAGAGGATTACTGTATAGACAAGCATCACAAGGGTGTCTCAACCCTGGCTACAAGTCTCACACCCCAATTCACCAGCTACATCTCTCTTTGCAATAGTGTCTGAGAGAGCAGAGCATATAATGATGTCTCGATTCCAGCATCAACTTACAAAGGAGCAGGAACATGTTGGGAGCTTTAAGTTTCAAGAGCACATAGCATACCTCTCTAGTACAAATCTCTACCACGGCCAGTTTCACACACACACACACACACACACACACACACATACACACACACACCCTTAAAAGTAGGGGCAGGGTCCTAAGTATCCTCTTTAGATCTGAGCATAGTGCATGCTAACTGTAGGTACCCTAAAGATGGATGAGCAAACAGATAAGTAAACAAATATTGGAAAATTCTGTTTTCCTTCGGAGCCTTAGAAGGTCTTGCCACTAGATGTAACAAGTGACCAGGGAGAAACAAGAAGCCCTCCTTGGATTTTGATAAGGAACTAAATTCTGCCCAAAGCATGACTTTCCCTCTCTGTTTACTCTGGACAAGCTGTCCCTTATCAGATGAGCTCGAGGCTTGTGGGAAGGATGCATGTTTTTCCTTGACAGTGTCTGAGGTGTTCAGTTTTCATTTGCTGTACAGACTTCTGTCTGATCTGCTGCAGGCTGTGGGACAGGACTCAGGCTGCCTGGGCTTTCTAGATTGTCTTGTCTTCTCCAGTCAGCTGCCATTCATCACATCACCCTTCCTCTGCCTCTCAGTCTTCTTCCCAATTTCCAATTTAACTCCCAATGAAAGGGAATCATTTCATTGTTACCAGGTTCCAAAGAGGGCTAGAGAGAGCCCAGTGTGGAAGAGCAAGGGCCTCAGATGCCTTTCACATTCTACCATCGAAAAGGGACTCAGCGCCAGTCTCTTGGATTCTTCCTCTTCTGCAAAAATCAGGTCTACTTTAAACCTCCACAGAATACAAACACAGGACCTTGAGCATCTCTGGGGACCAGGCTGCAGCAAGGGTGGCACAGTTTTCCCAGTCTGAGCAGTTGAGGAGGACTGCCAACTCTAACTTTGGTTTGAGGCGGTGGTTGACTATTGCGTGATGAGGCTACTCTCCACTCTCAACCTCAAATCTCCATCCAGATCTCTGTTTGGCTTTGCCCTGCTGTGCTCATCCTGACATTCTTAGAGATTATTCAATGAGAGAACTATGTTTCCACCTTGTGAGGCGTATCTCTCCTCTTGTGCCTTTATTCTCCCAGAGTATCATAGAACTCTGACTCACTAAGAAAACAACAGCGCCACAGCCACACCAGCCAATGGTGTCAGGGAGGACATCTCCACAAAGGCAGGGCCCTGCTTACAGTGTTCTTCTTTCCAAACACAAATCTCAGGAAAACGCAGAGGCAGAATGTGTGCCACAGGCCCCCTGCTTCTGTGACCCCGCCTCCTCTGGAGAGATTAGGGGTCTGACTCATGTTCAGGGTGGGGCTCATCATTCCTGCTGAGCACCCAGACTCCGCCCTGCCCATGAGGCTCTGGAGGAAATGGGGGTTACCTGGAATGAGTGCCACCATTCAACAGCAGCAGATAGGAACAGAAAGTAGACCTCAGGCAGCCCACGGAGGTGTTGCCTTTATAGATAAGAACACCATCCATTCCACACTGGAGATCGCACACCACCCACTCACAGGACAAGCTCTGCAGATGCAAGTTCACACACTGAGCACTCCGGTTCCCATGCTCCTCTTAGCATGAATTGTCTCGGATGACTTCCCCTTTCTGAATCATTGTTATCCCCATGGAAGAAACTTATCCGCGCCCCCACCCCCCACTCCTGCTTCCGCCACACAGACATAATAATTCCATGGCCAGTGCAGTGAGCAGACAGACTAATGCTCCGTATATAGGTTCAAAAAAAATCTGAAAATGACTCAGATGTTTTAAAACTGCAGTGCAACCAAATGCTTACCACTGGCAAATCTCACCCATGCAAGATTCAAATATGACTTAGTCATTTCACATGTCCTGACAGGAAGAAGCCAGAGGAGGGAGGCGAACAAAGTCTAAGAGTCTGTGGTGAAACACAATGCATAAAATGCCAGCTTCTGAAGAAGAGGCTCTAGGATAAGCAGGGGGGCCATCAGTCAGGATACGAGGCATTCAGTATCTATGTACAGGATGAGGATTGCTGACTAGACCAGCAACTCCTAGGATGTACTTTGACAAGTAGACCCATGGCAAGATTCTCTCTCAGCTGCTTTCTTCCTTTTCTGCAAAATGAAGAGCTTTAGATGTGTTCAGAGAGAGAACTTCTTAAAATAATCTTTTAACAATTTTACCTATGTTTGTATGTGGGGGAACATGGGATTGCCTCTGTGTGTGTGTGTGTGTGTGTGTGTGTGTGTGTGTGTGTGTGTGCCTGTGTGTGTACCTATGCACATGCAGTCAGAGGACAACTTCTGTGGAGTCAGTTCTCTCCTTTCACCTTTTATGTGGGTTCTGGGTCTTGAACTCAGGTTGCCAGGCTTGAGCAGCAATGGGGGCCTCCCTACCCACTACGGAATCTTGTCAGCCCAAAGTGAGGACTTTTTGGTGAGTTGGTGTTCTTTGCTTCCACATGTTCAACTGTTATCTCTGGGACTAATTTTCAGGGCAATGATAAATCCTGGAAACAAATAATGAAAGCAACAACACAAGCCAATTAAGAGAGTTGACCTCTACCCCCGAGAGTGACCCTGGAGGAAGCAGTGGCTGAGAGAGCTCAGCTCCGAAATAACTGAGGAGTGGGAGAGTGATGGGGCTGAGGACCGGGAGTGATCCTGGCCTAGCAAAGGTCCCAACTCTAAGTGATTTCATCTGCACTAAATCCTGCTAGTAAATCCAGACACCTGACTTCATATTTGAAGACATTAAATATCCTATGTTATTGAGATATCTCAAGAATGAGGAGAATTCTAAGACTAAGGCCATATTTCTGAGGGTTTGGAATAAAATTTCTATAAACTTGCATCTGCATTGTGTGACTAAATTTGCAAACAGACTACCCAAGTCATATTCGGGAAAAAAAAAAAAAGACCCTTTTCTTTGCGTCTTGGTTCCTAACCAGCCACACCCCTGTTTGTGCTCCTGTAACATTAGGAATTTGCATGCTTTTCTACATTCCCCTAATCAAGAACAGGCCCACAGCTGGTACCTGACAGCTCCAGTCTTAACCTGGACTTCATGGCAGGACATTGTTTTGTAAGAAGCAAAATCAACCCTCTCCTTGAAGGTATTTGACGTACAGGCAGTCCCTGGACCATTTGTCTGAGAGTCATGTGTTAAATCCCATAGTCTTTATTTACTAGATCAGCCTTTCCTGAAGTATCTCCTTATAAAGGAGGCCTGCCAACCGGTTACTACGTACATAAAAGTTCAAGACCCAGAGTGTTGCATCTTCTCCATCCACTCTGATAATCATTTTGAAAGTTTGAATCCAGAAAATGCTATACAAAAACCAGAGGCAAAAGTTGGGAGAGCGACACAGCCCGATGATGAGGAGACAGCAGAGACACCCATGTGTCCACAACACGGGCATCAGACGGAGCTAAATCAGAAGGCACAGGTAGCTCCTCCCTTTCATCTGCACCCTGCTCCTCATTGTTTAGCGAGGTTCTGGGGCAGCCCCGAAGTTCAACCGTCTCCATCTATCCTTGAGTTGGACATCTACACTTCCTCCTATTTCTTTTACATAACCGAGTACTTGCGGTATAGGTAGAGTTGCAGCAGGAATTGTCTAAAAGTCCCCACAAAAGAAAGGCTGCAGCTGTTGTAAGGGGAGGGAGTCTGCTGGAGTCCAGCCCTGTTTCCAAGGATGCACTGCCCCTGCAGAGCCACAGGGCTACTGGTGACAAGTTGGAGCTCCTTAGAGTTTGCTGAAAGCCTGTTTGGGACCCCAGGTGACTTGGGAGTGAGGAGGGAACCTGCCACACAACATTTCATATCCGTTTTCAGAGGGTGTCAACACCCTCCTTCCCACACCTGCTGTTCCCAAATATCACAACCTGATTTTTTCCTCCAACCTCCTGTCTTGATGAATGGTGATTAAATATGCATGGAGTGCTGTGATGCCAACGTACTTGGTGAAACTTCAGATACCTTTTTTTAAATAGAAGCTTTTTTTAATTCCACTTAGTTGATGTCAATTTTTCGGAGAGGTAAAAATGACTGACAAATGCCAGTGACTGGAAAAGCAAAAACTAATGAAAAAAGACATCCCCGCCCCAAATTTTCAAAATCGTGTTTTGCATTAAAAGTGTCTCACTTCAAGACAAAAGATTCAAAACCAAACAAACACCCCAAGAGTTTAGAAAGCAGAGATGTGAAGGAGCAACTGGTCACATTAGAAAATAACCATTTATTTTTACCATGGGCTCCAAAGTCCCCGACTCTGTAAAATACAAGTAAATTTAAGTATATATTATTATTTATTATGAAAAGATCATTATTTGTAATACACATAACCTATTTGCAGATTACAGACAATTCGCAAACTCTGTCATCCTATACATTTATTTCAGATGGATCTCAGTTGGGATTCTACCAGGGCATTTCTGAACAGAGATCAGAAGAATCCAAGAGCATAACACTAACAGGTGTCCACCCCAACTCAATCAGAGCAGGGTTTCTGCTGCTTGGGTGGACAGTGGAGGCACACACAATATTCGTGTTTAAGTAGCTATGGAAAGGGCCCAGTAACATACACAGAAATCCGATTCCTTAATTCTAGACTTTGGGAAGCAAAAACAGTAGTGTGTCAGTCTCAAGGTCACAAACTGCATTTTTAACTCCAAGTAAGTGTTTCCGTCATTCCCTGTTTTCCTGTGGAGTTTATCATTTTGGTAAGTCGGATCAGCTGGCTCTGAAACAATCAAGCTGAAGGTGAGCTGCCAACGTATCTTCCCCTTGAGCAAGCCCGGCTTTCTCAGAGCTCCCGATACACTGAATACCAGTGTTCATCACAGCTCTGTCTTGAATTGGAAGCAGAGCCTAAGCTACCATACACCAAAATAAAGTTTAAAATATCAACTAAAGCAAGGTGTTCTTCCTCTGAAGCAACACCTCAGCGGGGAGTTACCCAAAGGAAAAAAAAGCAACAATCTTGTATTGAATCTGCCTTCGGTAATAAAGACATTCTGTAGGATCAATTCGTTTCCCATATTTACTTCCAATTATTTAACACATATTTATATAGCTTTTACTATGTGTCAGTGACTATCCTAAACACCTTACAAATACGTATTGTTCAATCTCTGCAAGAACCCTGTAATGAAAACACTATAGATTAATATTATGTTATTTCATGACTCAAAATGAGATTCTGCTCATCTCTCCAAAGTCATCTACTTCTATGTGTTAAGAGCATCCTGGATTAATCTGATTTCAAGTAACTGCCAATGCTTTCTACATGTATGGTCTCTTCTTTACTGTCCTATGGGCCTGAAACTTGGATACCATTTTCCTTTCTCTCCCTCACCAGCCATCAGAGACCTGGGCAGATTCTTGAGCTGCCTGCCCCTGGATTCAGGTGTAAACTCCAGCACTTTAGAATTCTGAGAGCATCTTCCCGTGTCTTTGTTGTCATATTACTTACCCTCGTGTTCCAAAGAGTTCTCAGTGTTTCCTCATTGCAAGTCAAACTGAGCACAAATGTATTATCTTGTCATTACAGACTCTTCATAATAATGCCTCACCCTTATTTCCAATAATTCCCCTTAGCATATCAAATTCTCAGCCAAATTAAACTGCCACCATTCACCAAGTATGTCTCCTAGGTGTCTACACCTGTGGCTTTTCTTGGACGGTTTCATCTTTCTGTGGTCTCTCCTTGCAGACCTCCACTTACAGTAGGTCCACAGAGTCCTCCAAATTCTATGTTTAAGTGACTTCTCTGAAGCCTTTGCACTTTCTCTGTCTCTAACCATTCAGTCTTCCAGCCTCCACCCAACCCCTCAAGACCTGGTCGCCTTCTGAGAACACATGCAGCATCTGGCTAAGAGATATGCCTAGACTATGCAATTCCATGACCAAAGTAAGACTTCACTCTGAGGGCTGTCAGGACTGACCATCATGCTTGGCATGGAAAATGGAGTGGAGAGAAGAAAAACAAATGGATGAAACTGTGGGCATTGTCCCCTTCATAGTTGACTTCCAGTTGACTTCTGAAACACAAAGACTCTTTCAAGCTGTAGAGCCACATCAAAATGGTGACTAGTGACGAACGGAATACACAAAAAGAAAAAGATTTCACAGCAAGGAAAAATGGCAAATGAGGGAGAGAGAGAGACAGACAGAGAGAGAGAGAGAGAGAGAGAGAGAGAGAGAGAGAGAGACCAACCTAATGAAATAAGCACATAGTTCTCAAAAATTAAAATACAGATGACCAATATAAAGACCTCAGTAATTAGGAAATGCAAATTAAAACTATATTACAATCCTAATGAAGATCAATTAGAATAATTATCATTAAGACAACACATAACAATGAAAGGTGGCAAAGATATGGGCAACAGATTGCTGGAATGTAAATCCAGCTACTGTGGAAATTACTATGGAGGTAACAAAAAAAAAAAAAGATAGAACTCACATACAACTCAACTACACCACACCACTTCTGTGTACAGCTAATTCAATATACCACACAGATACCTGCACCTCCATGGTTATTGTAGCCCTGTTCGCAGTAGCCAAGTTATGGAATAAGCCTAAATATCTGTTGTTAAAATTAATGTATACAAGACATAGAGAAATCAAGGTGGCATTGAACTGGAAAACTCCATCCTAGAGGCTAGCTGCATATGCTGCTGTGGGAAAACATAATCAAAACTCTTACCCAGCCATGAAACCTATGAATGGCTGACCTCTGGTAAGGTATAGAACAATGTTATAAACATAAATAGGGTAAGCAACCGCTTTCTGATTGGATTTAAGGCCCACTCCACAGGTCAGAACTCACACATAGTACTGTACACTTGGCCAGCAGCCTGTGGTTCAGACAGTCGTAGGTCTACAGCCAAATGGCTGGCCTCCATGCTGTCTTAACTCAAGCAAAATAGCTTTTTCTTTCTCTTCTCCACTTTCCTCTTCTGATTAACTTGCCATTCTTTTACATTGTAATATATTTGTTCTCTAGCTTTAAAAAAATGCAGTTTATATCAAGCATATTTACCTGTGCTAATCCTGACTTTTCTGCAATATTTATTTTCTAGCTCCTAAGATTAATAAATTGGGTTAATCAAGGAAAATGTGGGACATGCACATTGGAGCTGTAGTCATCCAGAGAAAGGAAATAAATAACATTATTTACTGGAAAAGGAAAATAACTAGAAATTATCACATTAAAACAAAGTGAGTCGAATGCAGAAGGACAAATATTGCATACCTCCTCTCCTTTGTGGGTTCTAGAGTTTTTATAAATATCTAAAACATTTATTCAAATGGTGTGTCATGACTAAGTGGTTGAATACCAGGAGAGAGGAGGGGAGGGAGAGAGGGAGAAAGACTAAAAGGAGGGAGGGAAAGAAGGGTGAGTCTGTTCAAAGTCCATGGTCCACATAAAAGAGACTGTCTGTAATAGGTCTGCACAGAAAAGACTGTCTGTAACAGGTCTACATAGAAGAGACTGTAACAGGTCTACATAGAAGAGACTGTCTGTAAAGATCTGCATAGAAGAGACGGTCTGT
>CABHPR010149536.1:42214-57601 GCA_902168415.1 Peromyscus melanophrys | reverse complement strand
TAAGGAGAGTAGTCTGAGGTTATAGCTGGATTCTAAGTCTATAATCTGTCTCTCTGTCTCTCTGTCTCTCTCTCTCTCTCTCTCTCTCTCTCTCTCTCTCTCTCTCTGTTTCTCTCTCCTTCTCCTTCTCTCTCTCTCAAGAATTATTTTGTTATCTTTACTTATTTAAGTTTTTTTTTTCCTGAGACAGGGTTTCTCCATGTAGTTTTGGTGCCTGTCCTGGATCTCGCTCTGTAGACCACTCTGGCTTTGAACTCACAGAGATCTGCCTGGCTCTGCCTCCCGAGTTCCGGGATTAAAGGCGTGCACCACTGCCGCCCAGCTGTAAATTACCTTTTATAATTCTAGAGGAATTTCCTGAAGTTATGAGGTTTGGTGTCCTCTGCTCTTTACATTGAGAAATGAAATGGTATCTAAAGTAAACAATCCATAATATTATTATTAATTTTCTTTCATTGTATGCTTTTTATGGCCCAGGGTGGGCCCTAGGTGAACACGGAGAATGGGCCAAATACAGCAATTTTGATGTCACTACCCATGTGCCCCTGATGTTCTATGTTCCTGGAAAGACAGCCCCACTTCCTGGAGTAGGCAAGAAGCTCTTCCCTTACCAGGACCCTTTTGATCCCACCTCAGAACTGATGAATCCAGGTATAAACACACAGAAGTGACAATGCCTAGCAGTGAGAGTACCTTTGGTTTATGTGTGAATTACCGTATCAGACAACAAACTGTCCCTCTTTGTGGTATGTTGGAGTTCATTCTTAATATTGTTTAGTATTCATATACTTTTTAGCATCTCCCATGTACTAGGTTGGGAATGCATGGCAGAGTCAGAGCTGACAAAAATGGCCACTATATATTGGGGCCCTTGGAAAGTATAGAGGGCCAAATGAGTAAATGACATTTCCAAGGTGGGAAGGGCTGTTTGGAGGTGACAACAACATGTCAGAACTTAGAGGAAGTGGCTGTAAACTGCTGAGACAAAGTCTTCCCAACATATGAGTGGAATGTTTCATGTGCATGCTTTTTGGGGGACCTAGTGCGTACTGAGAGGTATTTTTCATTTTGGAGCTCATTTACCTATTGAAACACACCAGGTTAATCTGCTCTGTACTCCCCACCAGCAAAGGACATTTACTTTGATTTCTACATGCAATTCCTTCAAAGCCTTGAAAAACAGGCACTCTTCCTGCCCATGTGAAGTGGCAGGTGTAGGTTCTTGAGAGTTGTATTCTTAATTTATCTGACTAGTGTACTTTCAGACACCAATTATATACTTCAATGACATTTGGCTTTTCAGAGTGCTTTTTTGTGATCTATGCTAAATCAGGTCACCCCCTTTTTAGACTAACTGGTCCCTGGCTCCATCTGTAACACCTAAGTCTTGCATTTCATGTTCATTGCTATGTATATTGATCTTGGTTTTAGATCTTCATTCTGGCTTTTCTGGATATTTTAGTTTGCTTATATCATCCATTTTTCCTTTTGCACATTTAATTTTCTATGTTTCATGCCCTATGTGTCTTTCCCAACACCAAAAGAAAGGTTAAAGAGTTTCAAGGCATGAGTTTAATTTTTTATTTCTGGGACAAATCTGGTTAGTGAGAGTCCTTTTTGAAACTTGTTGGAAGATACTCAGCAAATTAGAAATCCCTGTATTGTAGTGTCATCCAATTTTTTTCCAAGTGTAATCTGTAGTCTTCATCTTTTCTCTGAATTTCAACTTTTACTTCAAATAGTTTGTCCCACTTGGCTAGTCAATCTAACATGTCTCGAGCTGCATTTACACTAATTCACCTTCATTCTTCCTTTGACTCTCTTATCCTTAGAAATGATGTTGTCATTTAGGTTCCCAAACCAAAAACACCTCCATCCCCCCCCCACCCCCTGCCAAAAACAGCCTTCCAACCAACCAACAAACCAACCAAACAAAAAATCCTGTAGACAGAGACTTGTAATCATGGCTACTCAGAGGCTGAGGCATGAAGATCACATGCTCAAAACCTGTTTGAGATACAGAGTGAGTTCAAGGCCAGTCTCTATAACTAATTGAGAACTCATCTCAAAAAATAATACTCAGGCTCAGGACCTAGCTCAATGGTAGAGTGTTTGCCTAGCATGCACAAAGCCCTGGTTTCAATCCCTGATAATGAAAAAAGAAAGTTGTGAGTCTTTTCAATCCATCTTTTTTCTTTATCCCATATGTGCTTTGTATCAGCAAGCATGTTCCTTTCCATTCAGAATCTGTCTCTGCCTGTTCTCATCAATTCCACTGCCATCATTCTTCTGCTGCAGCAACTTTCTGAAGTCACCTTGCTTGTGCCCTTGGTTCTCTAGAGTGTTTCCTTCTCATAGTATTGCAAGTAACCATTTCCAAACTCAAAGCAGAGGTAGGAATATATAGTTCAATGGTGTGGAGTTCATGTCTGGGATGGACTGAACTTCTGTCTTCTATCCCTAGTACTGAAAAGATGAAAGTTAAAACCAAAAGCAGAACCTCCAAAATACAGCCTTACTGAGGAGCCTCCTGTGTTCCCAGCTCATGGATTAAATGTCTTTATAATGGCTATCAAGGCCTTATATGACCGATTGCCTCCTCATCTCTTAGAATTCCTCTTGGCAAGTATCCAGACCATTCTTTCTGTGCAGTGTTCCACAGTCTTAATTCCTCAATTGCTTAATTCCTTAATTGACTAGACTGAGGGTAAACAACTTTTTTTCAATGATGTATACATGTGATCATTGTCTTCTACTTTCATAGTGGTGTTTTTTTTTTTTTTTTTATGAGAGGCTTTATCTAGCGAGATGCAACACACACATGCATATACATCTCCTCATCCCCAGAAAGGTAATCCATGACAGACGAAAGTAACAATTACACCAAAGCCCAACTTGGTGAATCAGTGAGTTTTATTCGGGTCACTAATAGGAATATAGGTGAGGGGATACTCACAGGAGCACTGATGACTCAGAAGTAGCTTCATTGCTGAAAATCCCACATCAACATGGTTGATGACACATAAAAGCTGTGTCCCTAGAGTTCTTGACTTAAGTTGCAGAGAGCTTGACATTTCTAAGAGATGGCCTGTGAACAGCTGGGCTGGGCAGTCTCCTCCAGCAGTTGTTTACTGCTACCAATCTATGGTTATACACAATGTGGTATATACATACAGTATAATATTATTCATCCTTTAAAAGAAAGGAAATGCCAGTGTATCCTATAGAATGGATGAGCCTTGAGTACTCATTATGTTAAGTGAAATAAGCCAGGCACAAAGGATCAAATGTGGTCTGAGACTGTTCACATGAGATATCTCTAGTAGTCAAATTCATAGTGCTAGAAAGCAGAATCAGTATTATCAGTTGATGGTGGTAGAAAAATGGACAGCTGTTGTTTGGTTTTAGTGAAGGGTTAAGTGCTGAGGTGGTGGGGACAGAGACATAAAATGAATTGTAGAAGTGATGGTGATGCTGACACAATGTGAATATATGAATTGCCACTAAAAAGTGGTTAAGATTGTGAATTTCATGTTTTGTGTATTTTATATTAAAAAGAAAATATAGATCAAATGCAAATAGTTAGAAATGAGTAATCTTCAGCAGACTTTTTCATAGTGGGTAGAGCTTTAATTGGTTAAACTTGTCTGGATCAAATATTTGGCTCCAAAATTTAAGTAGTTTAAAAATGCTTCCAACAGGCTGGAAATACCTTAATTTTATATCTCATTACATTGAATGGACCATTAGTGAAGAGAGAAGTCCTGGAGAGGTAGCATTTCTAAACTTCTTTTGCTAAAAATTGGGTGTTATATATGAAAACGAAATGGGGAACAGGTGGTGCTCAGACAGGCTTCTGGTTTAGCTGGCTCTGCAGTGTACTAGATCCAGCTGTGCTGCTTCCTGTTTCAGGTAGGCACATCGTGGACCTTGTGGAACTTGTATCTCTCTTCGCCACACTTGCTGGACTTGCGGGACTGCAAGTTCCTCCTCGATGCCCTATCCCTTCTTTTCATGTTGAGCTGTGCAGAGAAGGCCAGAATCTCCAGAAGCATTTGCAGCTCCATGACTTGGAAGAAGATCCACACTTCCTTGGTAATCCCCGGGAGTCCATTGCCTATAGTCAGTACCCGCGGCCTTCAGATTCCCCTCAGTGGAATTCTGACAAGCCAAGCTTAAAAGATATAAAGATCATGGGCTATTCTATACGCACCATAGACTATAGGTATACTGTGTGGGTTGGCTTTAATCCTGCTGAATTTCTGGCTAATTTTTCCGACATCCATGCAGGGGAACTTTATTTTGTGGATTCTGACCCATTGCAGGATCACAATGTATATAATGACTCCCAACATGGAGGTCTTCCCCACTCATTGAAGCCTTGAGTACTGCCAGCCAAAGAGGACATATATGTGTCCTCTTGCCCACTTCTGGCTTGTGAAAGGTGACATTAGAGATGGTTATCTTTTACTACCCATTGTATTAGCTGTAACATGAGTGGGAAGCAATCAAAACATGCATCATCAGTTTGGCCTAGGACTATGTGGCAGACGAGTCTTTTCATTTAGTTCTTCTTAAGTTATAATCAATCGTTGGATTTAGGCTAGGCTGAAACTCATCCATTTTAAAAGCACTCATAGCTTAGATTAAATAAGTACAAAGTGAACTTACTGAAATGTAATCATACCTTTGTATATAAAATCCATGCCATGCCAGCCAAAAATAATACTATACTCAAGAAATAATAATTTACTTGTCGAATTTAGTGCATTTCAAAAAGTAACCATATATCTTAGGTAGCCCATTGTAGTAAAACATGGGACTCATTTATTCTCAAATGTGAAATTAAGTAGTAATTCTAGAAGCAACTACTATATGGTCTATGTTCAACTTTTGCTTCTAAGACTACAGATTTAAAAATCAAAGGTAAAATACACATGGTATTATTAATGCAGCATTTCTTCATTAAATAATAATGCTTAGTAAAGTATAGATAAATGTAAGAAATTCAGTTAACTGTTTCAGTACTTGCTGGTCCAAATAATAATTTGTTAGTAAATAGCGTAACTCTTGAACTCAGTGGCTATCCATTAAAATGTCTGTTATTCACAATAAAAAGCATTTAAAATGTAACTATACCCATGATTTGAATACACATTCAAAATTGTATTCATATTCCTATTTAGAGAATTGCAGATACCCATTTATCCTGAAGGCAGGAGCTATTCTACTTCTACCTTTTGGTAAAGAAAGCATGAATTTATGAAATGTAAATTTTCATGTGGCTTGTGGAAACTTTTCATTAATAGGGTGTAAGTAATTTTCAGAATGTAGTTCTGCATTCCCTGCATATTCCCTAAATATGAAACTGACAGGAAAGGTATATAGTAGGGATAATGTTATTTCATTACTGTTAAAGAAAAGTCAGTTCTTTAATATGCTAAAAACTGTTCCATTATCAGTAGTCAACAGCTTTCCAACATACAGTGTATTTAGTCTTGTCTTAAAGGAGTAATTTCAATAATTTTCTCCTTAAAAATGCCTCAGTGTTTCAAGGTAAATGTCTGTAAAACAAAATATAGCAAATAGCTAATTAGAATAAATTAATGTCATATATTAAATTGTAACCCAAAAGCCAAGATGTTATTTTTAAGTCTGTAAAGTCTCAAAGACAGATTTGTTTTTGCTAATTGGCCTACAGTAGAGAGGTAGCTGATAGTACAGTGATTTTGCTGAGCAATTAAATGACTGTCTTGGCAACAGTAATTTGTATTTAGGGATTGATTTTCCCATTCATCTTTCCTGATCCCCAAATTTGCATGGTCTAGAAACTGGCTTTTGTAGATGATTTGTTTCAGTCTTTTCTTGTTCTTTATCTTTATTACCCTCATTGTATTCACTCAGTACCATTTTTGCAATTTAGTTTAGAAGTTGTTCACAGCTTGTTTTTATTTTACTTAGCTTCGTCTCCTACTCCACAGTGATGGAGACAGATTTTGACACAGGTTTTATTTTATGTCCATTTATTGTTCCTGTTTGACCATAGTATATACATTTCATTTTTCTTATTTCCTGAAGCACAGTTTTAGTGTCAACCCCCTCCAAATTCTGCTTCCTATGAAGTCATAAGCCCAGTGGTGCTATCCACTTAATAGCCACAAGACATATGTGACTATTTAAATTTAAATTCATTGACATGAAATAAAATTTTAAACGATTTCTGGTACATCATAATTCAAGTGCTCAGTAGCTAGACTTAGAACCTTTCCATCGTAGCAGACAGTTCTACTAGACAGAGCTGCCCTGGATTTGAGCTGGATTTGTTGGCCATGATTGGCAGGTTCTTACTGTCCTGCATTTGCCCACAATGAACAAACCATGTTTCGTTTAGGCATAGAGTGGGGAGTTTGCTGTGGCCATCAGCCTCTTCCTTTCATTCTCATTGCCATTGCCTCTGTCCTTCTCTCTCTCCTTCCCAAATACTTTACCCCCCCCACTTTTCAACCCCTGTTCCTTAAGGAATCCATATGTCTTCCTAAAAATCCCTCTTGACCCTGCCCTTTGAGAACACCGTCAGTGCCTACTAAGGGTCTAGAAAGACCTCCGCTGAGCAGTCAGAGTCTTCCCTGGCTCCACAATGCCCCTTCCCTTGGCTGACTTTCCCTTGCCAATCCCTGCCTCCCTGGCCCTTCTAGCTTGTGCCTCTCTTCTTTGCTCCAACCCCTTCATGACCATTCTTCATAGCCTGGCTTCCCTGCCCCCACTGCTTAGAGGCTGAGGCTTTTGGGACTCTCTAAACTGTATTGTGGGGGAAAATGAACATGTCTAAAAAATCTGCTATTTACTTAACTTTTAAAAAGGCATTTTTTCTCATTATGAATTTGATGTGTTAATTATAGAAAAATTGGAAATCAGAAATAAAATAAAAGGGGAGAAAATGTCTGAGTGCTTTATCCTGAGATTGCCACTTAATATCTTGTCCTTTTAGGGGTATGAATGTATTATATTTCTTGATCCTCTATGTTCTTTATAATACAGTTTCTGTTCTTTCTCTCTAAACATTATGTATGGTTATTAGTGACTTTTGCAGATATTTTATATTGCTGGTAATATATTTTATTGCATAGTTTTGTTGTACTTTTCTTAACCTTCTTTTAACTGTTGGAAATTTAGGTTATTTCCAAACTTTCAGTATTATAAATAATGATATGACCAACTTTGTGAATAGAATGTTTTTATGTATTTATGTATTTCAAAGTATTCCCATAGGATAGTTTCTCAGTGCCATGTCTCCAAAACAGCTCCATTTTCTCCTCACTCTATCTCTACTATAACATACTAAAGTTAGAAAACAAAGTCAACAAGCCTATAAATGAAAACCATAACACCAAGAAAGAAAGCCTATAGTCCTACAATAATAGCTGAAAGTTGTATCCTCCTGTGACTTCTGCTTCTTTGCATATTAATGACAGAAGCCATTATTCTCTCTGTGTGATAGTTGGGTATTTGCATTTCTAATTATCTGACTTTGTGTGGTCATATTATGGGTTTTACCTTTTAATGTAATAAAATAAATTGCTCTTTTCTGGTGTGATGGTTTTTCCTGCATATTTGTATTAACCATAGAACAACTCCATTTAGGAACTGAATAAATATTTGTTTTCCTTTTGATTTTTGGGGGGAGATCTTGGTATTATTATCTTTTTATTTATTTATAAGAGTAATGTGTGCTCATTGTGTGAAATGTTAAAGTAAAAAATGATGTCACTAGAAAGAAGCCCACTTTCTTAGTTGCTTTTTTGAAATTATTTTTGTTTATGTATATGAGTATTTTGCCTACATGTATCTCTGTACACCATGTGCATGCCTGATGCTGGCAGAGTCCAGAACAAAAGAGTTGGATCCCCCTGGAACTGAAGTTACAGACTGTTATTAGCTGCAGAGTGGATGCTGGGAATTGAACGAAGCTCCTCTAGAAGAGCAGTCAGTGCTCTTAACTGATGAGTCATCTCTACAGCCCCCTTAGTTTCTTTTTCAGTTGTGACAATATATATAACCAAAGAGAGGAAATCTTGTTTTAGCTCCCAGTCAGTTATGATGGTGTAAGCAAAGGTATCTAGATCTTGGAGCCCCTGATTATATTCTACCAACAGTCAGAAGAAAATAATGAATATGTGCAAGCTAATGCTCTACTCTTTGTACAGTCCAGAATCCTCAGACAGGGAATGGTCCTGCTCACAGGTCTGATGGCTTTTCCTAACATTAGTTAAAGTAATGAAGATAATCCCTCACAGGCATGCCCAGAAAGTCCATCTCCCAGGTGATTTTGGATTTTTATCATTGTGGCAACACTAAAAATCATATCAACCCTTCAGAATATAGCTAATGTTGACATCTGTATGTATTTCTACTCCTTTTTTTGTGTCCAAATACAATGTGTAGATAAGGACATTTTGTCTTTTCATTGGTGGAGTTTACCACATAGTCTCTGTCTTGTGATCTAGTATAATGTCAGTATTTTTTGGAGACAAGACTTTATTATGTTGCCCAGGCTGGCCTCAAGCTCAGTACACTCTAACCTTTACAGATGTGTTGTCACAGCTTAAATAACAAGATATTTTGTTTTCCAGAACTGGAGATCAAACCAAGTCCTCATACAATCTAAGCAACTGCTATAGAACCAAGCCATACTCAATCTTTAGCATGTTTTTCATGGTAGTTGGCAGATATTGATTAATAATTACAACTGCCTGTAGCGAGCCACAAGAATATGTTATAAGGAGTCCAGCTGTGTATTAAAGCTATACCTTGATGAGACCAAGGGTCAGTCAAGTGGGAAGCCATCTAGCATGGACTATTTGGTGTTATGTGGGGCATTTACCCACCAACCCCACAGTTCCCCAGAGTTTTCTTGAGTGTGAGCAGCAGGAAATATTAGATAGATGGATCTAGATTGTGGAGATAAACAGATAGAAAATAAAGGATAGCCTCGCGAGGGCCTGGAACCTTTTCCAAGGGGCCCCGACTGTCTCTGCCCCAGGGTATTTATAGAGACGCCAAGGGGTGGAGCAAAAGACCTCCCCCCAGCACAGCCAAGTGCAGACCATCTCAGGCACCTGCACTCAGGCCTGTGGTCCTAATCATCCTCTTTATGTGGACCTGCTGGGTAAAGCCACGAGGAACCTGAAAACGGGCTCCCACAGGTCCCCCTTTTTTAATATATAAAAAATAACTCATTATTAATAGCTTACAGCAATCTCCATAGCTGTTATACCTCCCAGTATGGGAGTAGAGGATGATAAAGATGGCATTTCTCTTTTGAATTAGGTCCAAGGTGACTACAGCAGTCTTTAGCTGCCTCAAGCCCTTTCTAAACCAAAAACTTAATGCAATCGCAAACTTAAAGAATCCCTTAGCTTCATCATTACCATTAACAGGTTAACATAAATATTGCTATACATAGTCACAATTCTCCCAATCTTACAACTTAAAGCAAACTCTTAACAGAGCCATCTGAATTAACATATATGGTGCTATATATAGTTAACAATTTTCTCAGTCTTACAACTTTAACTCTTAATCATTTGAATTTTCTTGCTAACAGAACATAGGAAAAACTTCAATGTATTCACATCAAACTTAAATATTTCCTTAACTCCACAAACTAGGGTGCATTAATACCAATAGGTTAAACATAATTTCTGCAAACATACATTCAACCTTAATTCACTCATAACTCCTCCTTTTCTTTATATTTTTTTTAAAACAATCTCAAACCTAGTTAGAGGAACCCAAACTTACACAATTCCTATAAGCCCATATTGAAATGCAGTATTCTCAATCTAACCATTAACACTTTGAAAACTTAGCAAAACATCCAAAAGCAGCTTCTTAATAAAACTCTTTACACTTTAAAAGTAGTCTCTGCCGGGCGTTGGTGGCGCACGCCTTTAATCCCAGCACTTGGGAGGCAGAGCTAGGTGGATCTCTGTGAGTTCGAGGCCAGCCTGGGCTACCAAGTGAGCTCCTGGAAAGGCGCAAAGCTACACAGAGAAACCCTGTCTCGAAAAACCAAAAAAAAAAAAAATTAGTCTCTTAGTATACCCCATTTGCATTTCTTACTAACAGAACATGACATTAATCCACTCAAACAATTTTTTAAATTAAATAGGCTAAGGAATATTAACTCTCCCTTTTCTTTATAATTTTTTAAGCAAAATCTCAAGCCTAGTTAGAAAACCCAAAATTTTCCATTTAAACAGTTCCATTTGCAACAAAAAACCAGTTCCAAAAGTAATTCCATTTTTAAATAAACAGTTCCATAAAGCAATTCATGAATCACCAGTTAATAAAGCATATATGCATACACAAAACTGCATCTTTAGTCTAGGTAGAAACAATACATTTCTTCACTTAAACAGTTCCATTTTTAACCCAATTCCAGAAAACAGTTCCTAGGTCATTACTATAAGTAAACTCAAAATTGTCCCATTGCAATGAAATCTGTTGTTCATTTCATTAAGTCCTAGAATTCAAATGATAAATTCTGGTACTAGCCTTCCAAATATGAAGAAATCTATAACAAAAATCTTTTTGTAGTTTTATCTCATTATTTTAAGTTCAAAAAGTTCAAAAAAGTAAATTCTGGTATCAGACTTTCACTTCCAAATATGAAGAGACGTTTTACAACCAAAACTTTTTGCAGTTAACAATTTTAGTTCAAACAAGCATCTCTGCAACTTTTGTTCTCACAGACAGACCTTTTTAGTTACAGTAGTATTCTAAATCGCACTGTTTTTGATGTTAGCTCAGGTTTTTCTGTGTTGCATTGATTTTCCACAGATCTCAGCTGCGGATGCCTTATTGTGTTGGTCCTGGCGTCCGCCATTCTTGGCTTCGTAGCGGCTTCTGGAGCTTTTGAAACCATTCAGACTGCCTAATTTGCAGTCTACTAGGACACTACCTTCTGTGTCTCAGGTTTTTTCACCATATACATTAAACATAGACTCACACTTAACATTTACACATTTTTACAAACTCACATATAACATATTTTGCCTTGCAAAGCATTTAGACTCACATTCAACATTTACACTTTACAAACTGACATATAACATTAACATCTACTTATTTATACTCCTTAAGGAAACTATAGAACTACTTTAGCATATATATTTCTTATTACTTCTTATATACTTCTTATATTCATTCCATCTTATTATTAAACTTACATTTACAACTAGCATCTTTACTTCTTACAAGCTTATTACTACATGTCTTAAGACTACCTTAGATACTTCTTGCAAGCTTATTTTCTTAAAGGAACTCTATAGATCTATTTTACAAACTTATATAGGGCTACCATTAGCATATATTTAACTAAGCAAACAACTAAAGATTTCTAACAAGAGAATAATTTCTACAAACTCACATATCTTTTCATCTTTTTCTACTTCTTACTCTTAATTATTATCATTATCTCTATTAGAAAGATTCTTTTTTTTTTTGTTTTTTTCGAGACAGGGTTTCTCAGTGTAGCTTTGTGCCTTTCCTGGAAGTCACTTGGTAGCACAGGCTGGCCTCGAACTCACAGAGATCCGCCTGCTTCTGCCTCCCGAGTGCTGGGATTAAAGGCGTGCGCCACCACCGCCCGGTTTAGAAAGATTCTCTTAACTAGACAGGAAGTACATACATCATTTCTAAAGTTTAGAATTTATAGTCAGCTTTGTAGCAGGAATCTTAAAAGTTCTTATTAATAAATATCAAACCCAGGGCCAGTTATTGGGGTGAACACTGGAGGGTCAGAGAGACAGAACAAGCCACAGCTAACCTCACCTGGCCAACTTCTCAGCTGGTCTTGTTTCCTCAGAATGGAAGCCTCTGTGTCCTCATATCCGAATGGCTCTCAGCTGAACTGTGCTCCAAAGCCTGAACACTTAACTAGCCTAATGCTTCTCCAGGCCAAATGCTTCTAGTTTCTGGTCCTCGCGCCTTATATACCTTTCTGCTTTCTACCACCACTCCCTGGGATTGAAGGCTTGCTTTCTGGGATTAAAGGCGTGTGTCACCACGCCTGGCCATTTCCAATGTGGCCTTGAACTCACAGAGATCCAGAGGGATTTCTGTCTCTGGAATTCTAGGATTAAAGGCGTGTGCTACCACTGCCTATCCTCATGTTTAACATTGTGGCTGTTCCGTCTCTGACCCCAGATAAGTTTATTAGCGTGCACAATATTTTGGGGAACACAATACCCCCACACAGCTTTGCTATACAGCACTGGGATTTGGTGAGTGTTGTCTTTAAAGAGTTGTGATACTTGTTGCTAGGGGACTGTAACATTCTCGGGACAAAGCCACACCCCAAAGTTGCTGAGTTCTCTTAGCCATCCTGGAACCAGCAGAGATGCACTGTCAGCGGTAAATGGTTTTTAACTAGAGGCTGTACCTTCACCCAAATTCATAATAGTTCCCCTAAGTACTTTAATTCAGTTAAACGTTTCTATTACAGCAGTACTTTTGGTTTGTTCTACTGAAAAACCGTATTTAGCTGCTGTAAAGCTCTTCGCCAAATACTGCACAGCTATTAGATGATATAAAGTATTTTTCTAAAGGAGCTAGTAAAGCCAAAAGTGGCACAGATCTGAACTCTATTTCCTCACTGTTTGCATTTAACCAGTGACAAAAGCTCAGAAACACTAATCGGGCCACTTTCATTCTGGTTCCTTTATAGGAATGTCATTGGAGCTGACTTTTCTTAGTTTCACACTCCTTACCAGATGCTCCAGTAACCACCAAGCTTCATTCTCCTCTTGTGAAAAAACACAAACATGTCCTCGACCCCATATTAAAACAGGATTGGGACCCTTCCATAATCCCGAGCAGGAATCTTTCCATTTCACTTGAACAAAGATCGCTTGGGTGCTACTGTGCCAAAATCTATCTGCGGCAGACTGTTCATAGACATCCATATTCAAAATGTTCAAAACAAAAAAGAGCATGATTTGTAGATGTAACCAACCGTTTTATTAAATAAAAAACACAGAACCAATGCAAGGAAGAAAGCCAAGAGGTCAGAGCTAAGAGCTAAAACCTTACCCTACCTCCTGTGGTGGCCCTACCTCTCCAAAACCAGAGCTACTTCCTGTGTTAAAGTCCTTATATAGAGTTTCTGTTCTGCCTTCTCATTGGTTGTAAACCCAACCACATGACCGCCTCATCACGGCCTGTCTGTATAGACCTCCAGGGGTTCCATGGTTGGTATTGAGATTAAAGGCATGTGTATCCAATGCTGGCTGTATCCCTGAACACACAGAGACTTACCTAACTCTGCATGCCAAGTGCTGGGACTACAAGCATACGCCACCACCCTCCTGCTTTCCTATGGCTTGCTAATAGCTCTAACCCCAGGCAACTTTATTTATTAACATACAAATAACATTTCAGTACAAAAGAAAATAGCACCATAATGATTTAATGCATTATGTGGCGATTGAGGGTAAATTTCTTCCTTTTTTATTTTTATTTATTGAAGTTGTATTTTAAGACTGGTATGAGCCCTCTCTACAATACCTTGTCCCTGAGGATTAATTTCCCATTGGGTACAAAATTGTTGAAATGCCTTACTACTATATCCAGAACCATTATCAGTTTTAATAATTTTTGGTATACCCGTATATGAAAAACACTTCAAGCAGTGCATAATTAGATGGTAGCTTCCCCAGGTTGTGCACTAGCCATTAGAAATTCTGAGTAAGTGTCAATGGTCACATGTACATATTTTAATTTGCCAAATTCTGCAATATGTGTAACATCCATTTGTCATAGATGATTGGGAAGAAGATCTCGAGGGTTTACCCCTAAATGAGGGACAGGAAAATATTTTGGACATATCCCACATCGTTTAACTATTTGATGAGCTCTTTCTTTGGTAAGATTGAATTGCTTTCTCTTAAGCTTTTGCTGTTTTGATGAAGAACATGTGACTGTTGAGCCATTTCCACTTGGGATAATGCTCAGCCATTGCATTACCCTCAGCTAAAGGACCAGGAAGATTGGAGTGAGCTCTAATATGGCCCACAGAGCATGGCAGCTTTCTTTTGTGAATAGTGTCTTGAATTTGTTGAAACATTTTGACTTGATTGTTGTTAGTTCCAATATTTTCACCAAAACTGTTACTATTCAAAGGAGTCAAGAACATAGATGTTCTTTCATGAAATCCTTCATTAGCTTACTCTGAGAAAAAGCATTTTCAGGATTTAATATTTTCATTTCATTAGCTTTAACTCCTGATGTTATTAGCAGCTGTGATATTTAGCATTGATTTCTTATAAGGAATTTGCAGGTGAAGCAACCCTTTTGTAAGACAGCTAGATTTTCTGAAGTTTGTTTCCCATCTATAAAGCAGTCATTTCTTTTTGAATGCCTGTTTCCTGGTCTCCTTATTAGATTTGCAAAGGAATTACTCATTGCAGGCTGTTGGTTCAAAGAACTTTTTTTAATTTCAGCATAAGTTTCTTCATATCTAAGACAACGTTCAGTGTATAAACTGCTTTCCCTTGTTTTCTTAAGGATTTTAAAGTGGCTTCTTTGCTCTTAAAGGTAGCTTTTTTGTCATCCAACTACTGTAAAAATTTTGCACAGCTATTAGGGTAAATAAGGCATTTTACCAAGGGGCCCCAAACCGCTTAGCACCTAGTTCCGTATCCTTTCAATTTTTCATTGGAACTGACACTTAAACTCTTAGACGATTTTCCTCCTTATTCTTTTAAAAGCTGTATTTTAAGTTTACCACGAACGTATTTTCGAGCTGACAAAAGTGTTTCGGGGCAATGTCGCCATCTTTAGCGGAAAAACTACCTTTCCCAGATTGCATTTCCCTTATATCTGTCCCTTATTGCAAGCTAGCTTTTGGACTTCATTTCCCATAGTTCTTTTTAGGTCTGAGAGTCAACTGGTTCTCTTTTACCAGACTTGCTTACAAATTCTTGTCTGGGAGGTTTGAACAAAGTTTTTTTTTTTTGCTTTTGCAACGGGAGATTTGAACAAGCATTTTACATTTTCAGCTATGGCACATTGGGAGATTTCTGGTCTCTCCTCAGCTGGCTTCAACAGGTGTCTCTCCTTCATTTGACACTGGCCCCCAAATCAGAACCGCACCTGCCTTGTTAGCGCACATTGAGGTGGGCAATTTCTGATAGCAACTTTCCTCAGGGCTTGTGCTTGCCTTAGCCAGTGAAAAACAAAAACATTTACAACAGAGCTTTTCATTTATTTATTTATTTATTTATTTATTTATTTATTTATTTATTTATTTTATTTTATTTTATTTTATTTTATTTTATTTTATTTTATTCTACAATACAATTCAACTTTACATATCAGCCATAG
>CABHPR010149536.1:12046-37214 GCA_902168415.1 Peromyscus melanophrys | reverse complement strand
GGCCTGATCCAGTTGGGGGCCCCTCAGCCATTGGTTCACAGTTCATGCGTTTCCATTCATTTGGCCACTCGTCCCTGTATTCCATCCATCCCTGGTCCCAACAACTCTTGCTCACATAAACCCTCCTCCTTCTTGCCAATTGGACTCCCGGAGCTCCACCTGGGGCGTCCAGACTGTTCATGTAGATCTCATCCATTTCTCCGTCATTGGGCGATCCCCATGTCTTTCTTGGGGTCCTGTTTTCCAGGTAGCCTCCCTGGTGTTGTGAGTGGCCGTCCAGTCATCCTTGTTCCACAACTAGTATTCTCCTATGAGTGGGTACATACCATGTTTGTCTTTCTGAGTCTGGGTTACCTCGCTCAGGAGGATTTTTTCTAGATCCCTCCATTTTCCTGCAAACCTCATGATGTCATTGTTTTTCTCTGCTGAGTAGTATTCCATTGTATATATGTACCACAGTTTATTTATCCATTCTTCAGTTGAAGGGCATTTGGGTTGTTTCCAGGTTCTGGCTATTACAAATAATGCTGGTATGAACATAGCTGAGCAAGTGCCCTTGTGGTATGATTGAGCGTTCCTTGGGTATATGCTCAAGAGTGGTATAGTTGGATCTTGGGGGAGATTGATTCCCAATTTTCTAAGAAAGCGCCATATTGATTTCCACAGTGGCTGTACCAGCTTGCATTCCCACCAGCAGTGGAGGAGAGTACCCCTAGTTCCACATCCTCTCCAGCACTAGGTGTCTTCAGTGTTTTTGATCTTAGCCATTCTGACTGGCGTAAGGTGGTATCTCAGAGTTGTTTTGATTTGCATTTCCCTGATGATTAGGGATGCTGAGCAATTCCTTAAATGTCTTTCAGCCATTTGAGGTTCCTCTGTTGAGAATTCTCTGTTTAGTTCTATAGCCCATTTCTTAATTGGACTGTTGGGAATTTTGGTGTTTAATTTCTTGAGTTCTTTATATATTCTGGATATCAGTCCTCTGTCAGATGTGGGGTTGGTGAAGATCTTTTCCCATTCTGGAGGCTGTCGCTTTGCCTTGTTGACCATATCCTTTGCTCTACAAAAGCTTTTCAGTTTCAAGAGGTCCCATTGATTGATTGTTTGTCTCAGTGTCTGATCTACTGGTGTTATATTTAGGAAGTGATCTCCTATGCCAATGCTTTCAAGACTACTTCCTACTTTCTCTTCTAGCAGGTTCAGAGTAGCTGGATTTATGTTGAGGTCTTTGATCCACTTGGACTTAAGTTTTGTGCACGGTGACAGATATGGATCTATTTGCAGCCTTCTGCACGTTGATATCCAGTTATGCCAGCACCATTTGTTGAAGATGCTTTCTTTTTTCCATTGTATGCACAACAGAGCTTTTCAATAGCTCCTTCAGAGACATTTTCTCCCACTGATAGATCTTTATCATGTTTTGCTTGTTCCCCCCCCCTCCCAGATGCAGAGCTTCAGATATCTGTCTGCGGCTCTGTACTTCTGCTAGCTGCCTTTGGAGGTAGGGACTTTTTTTTTTCTCCCGAATCTGCCTCAAATTCTAGCAGCTTTGTCAGGTCATGCATTTTTGGGGAAGGATTATGTCCCTTCTCTGTTTCTTCAGAGTCTTTCACCCAGACAGTTCCCAGTTTGGTCTCAATTTATCCCCTCTACCCCAGAAACAGTTTCCAACACTATGGTGACAGTTTTTTTTTCTTTTTTTTCTTTTTTTTTTTGCTTCTGAAGGTAGGGGCTTTTTGTCTGTTTCTGTTTTCAGGGTCTGAGGTTTGTGTTCATCAATAAAGCTTAGCAAGGGAGGTTTTTGCCATATCTAAGCCCGCATTAGGACAGGTGTTTTGCCTCCTCAGGCCTTCACCTGGCCCAGTCCCCCAGTGGGTTGCATTTGCTTGTCTGGGTGCTCAAGGACAGAGCTTATACCAGAGGCAATCACCCCTCAGGGCTACACTCCCTCATCTCACCAGGAATCAGTTGAAACAAAGCTTTTCTCAAAAAGATGCTTCCTCTGACAGAAAAGAAAGCTTTACTCCTGGATAGTTCTGTTCTGCCCTGGCTGGTCTCTTTCCCCAGACAGCATTCTGACTCAGCAGCACAACTGCTTCAGACACAGTTCAGCTTTACTGTTTTCCCAGAAAGGTCCTTACTCTGATAGGAAAGCTTTTTCTCAGATTTCTTTTGTAACTGTGGACCTATCAACCTGGGACTTGTAGGAAAGTGGACAACTGTGCCGTTCCCACTGGCTTTAGCTTTGTTTGTTTATTAGCAATCTTCCCCTGGGAGAGAAAGACCAACTTTTCCCAAAACATCCCAACTTTAAACTCTTTGGCCTTTTTACACCCTCATTTTTCCCTCAGGGAGAAAACACTTTGTCCTGCTGCTTGGACTTAGCATTTCAGTCGTCCCCAGGACAAAAGCTTCCATAGGAAACTTTTTCTTCCCCATAAGCTCAAAGAAGAGCTTCTTTTACTACCCATAAAGCCCAAAGAAAGATTTTTTCCCCCAGTTTGCATTCATAGCCCCCAAAGTTAGAAAATTGAAGACTTTTTCTGTCTAGTTGCCTTACTTATTTTTTCTACATGATCTTACACTTCTAAGTTTTTCCTACACTATATTACTACCCTATACCTTATACTTATTTTTCACAGATAGAAATTGAGAAAGGGATAGTATAAGGATTCGGTCATTAATTACGTCATCAGCCTTCCACGGCATCCCAGTTTAAAAAGCAGGTGGGCTCTTTGTGCATCCCTCTCTTTCCTTTCCGCTCCTTCCTTTTGTCTGTCCTCTCTCTACCTCTCTTTCTCTCTCCTTCTCTCTCCCTCTCCCCCCACAATAAAGCTCTAAAAAGGTAACCATGGCTTATGATTTTTCCAATCAGCACTCTTCTCTCCTGGCATGGCCGTTGCCTGGCTGCCAGCCAGGAGGAGCAGCTGAAGGGTTCAAAACACACCCCAAGGTTGAGCATGTTTGCATATGCACGGCAGACACTTCAGCCTGGCCAGTTCCAAGTCAAGATAGCCATTTCTGGGTCAGGGCGTCTCTCGTAACCAGGACGCCTGGCGGACCTGGACACTTCCGCTTAGCCAGTTCAAGATAGCCATTTCTGGGTCAAGGCGTCTCGCGTGACCAGGTTCCATGACTTTGCATGCTTACGTAAGCGTGCAGCATAACCATGTGATCAACGCGCATGAATGGATTAGTGAAGTCGACCTGTGCACGCCCCGCCTTTAAAAGCCGGCGCCATGTTCCCCATTTCTCTCTTTCTCTTTCTCTCCCTCTCCGCACACGTGTCTCCCCGGGCCCCGGGCACTCTCTATCCCTTTCTTCTCAATAAACTCTTATTAGCGGATTCTGTTGTGTTTCATGACATTTCCTTGCAGGGTAACAGTGCAAATAACTAACAGCAGCAGCGCTGATTTAACCAACATTGGTACTGTTCAGACTCCGATACACCACCGAGCACCTAGGACCTGCTGTGACCGCTTGCTGCCTGCCGCCTCTTCCCACATCCAGTGAGACCACAAGACCGCGAGCGCAAGTGGGTCCCTTGCTGCCTCTGCTGGACCCACACACAGCTACTGCTGCCTTCACCACAGTGAGTCTGAGCTATATTCTTTGTGACGGACACCTCGAGGGTTGTCCTCGGGTTGTACTGGCAACGGCAGGCACATTTTCGCTCCTGACAAGGGGGTAAATGTTGTTTAGGGTTCAATGGTGAACCAACTGCAGTACAGCCGAGCCCTCACCTTCCCTTGACGAAGAGAAAGGGTGACTTGAGCTGATTCATAGATCTCTCTCCACTCTTTGGGAACGCCCAAGATTGTAGTCTGATCCCAGTTTGTTATTTTAATTTTTTATTTTTCTCTCGGCTACAGCCATGAGACAAAGTGGCGGATACATTTGCCACCTACCTTGGTGGATAGGGGCAGGCACTGGTAAACCTGGCCACATAACAGCATAAACCTGGCTGTATAACAGTGTCGTGGGAACTTCTGCCAGCGAATGGGCAAATAAGAGTTACTTTATCCCCAAGCTTTCTGCTAAAGTTCTAAACCCTTCTACTTCCCCACTTCTGCATCTGCCACATGCAACCTTTTCTCTCTGACTTCTGCAGGCAGTGGGCAGGCTCAAATGGGCGGGCTTGGGCGGTTTCTATGACTTGCTCTAACTCACCTTAACTCCACCCACTCATTCTCAAATTGCCTTGAGAAGCACAGACGGGTCTGGAAGCGGCTAAGGTCCATACAAATAAGTTTACAGTAGTCAGGATGGCTCTTAAGCCAAAAATCAGCTTATAGCCTCAGACAAGTCTTCCAAAAGGATCGGTTTATAGTCTGCCTACTGGCAGATCTTCCAAAAGCTGTCCTTAAGCCACCAATCATCAGGAAAATAAATCAGGACATGGAGTAAAATCTGTCTCTTGTTCCCCAGACCTCCCCGACTAAAACTTATGCATCTGGAGAGGAAGGCTCCTGACCCCACAGGCAAAAGAGTCATCTGTGGCATTTAAGGTGTGCCAGGGAAGAGATAAAATCCTGAAAACAAAATTGCCAAGTTCTGGCACTCGCTGACTCCCAAAAGCTGTTGGGTCCCTGTTTTAAGTGAGGAAAAGGCCACAGGCTAGCGAATGCCTTGCTAGGCCATCAACAGCCTTGTTAAAAGTGCCACCTAGAAAGACAACTAGTCAGCTGACTGCCCCCAGGCACCAAGATGCATGGGTACATCAAGCTAAGACCTCCAGCAGACCTAGGCTTGGCTACAGACATGGCAGGGAACCCAGAACGCAGCAGGGAAGCAATCCATTTCTTTCCTTCTGGACACCAGAGCCACTGACTCAGTCCTGGGAGTTTTGGGATGTCACCTCTCCTTTATTGTCGGGTACAGAGGACAGCCTTACCACCTCACCAGATTTAATTGTACTTTCAGAGTTACTTAATGAAAAAAGATTTCCACCTAAAATAAGAGCTCAATGCTTCACTCCAGATCCACTGCCTGTGTTTTTCACGTGCATACAGACAAGGCCCTGATCTTTGCCTTGTCCCTAATTCCAAAAAATAAGTTCTCATGCACCACAAGCTTTTCTCTTCCCAGTTCCCTGTTCTAACTCACTGTTCAGCCAATGATACAGGACCACCACAGAATCGGAGTCCAGAGATCAACAAGTAAGAAATTGTAACAGCTAAAGGTATTTATACCCCAAGACCCAAAAGTGTCTGGGCACTATAAAAAGACTTTAATATAAACATCTATTACTGTGAGATGCTTTTAACAATTGATCACCTGTCTCCTGGATGCCAAACTAATAAAGGAAACAGGTGTTTTAAAATAATCTGTCTCTGATAAAGCTTAACATATTTCCAAATCCATAGGGACAGACTGGATCTACCTCAGATAAATGTCAACATAAAATAATAATGATTCTTTTATCTCTCTAAGTTATTTTCTGTGTCACCAGCATCTTGTCAGACAAAAAGTTCCCAGCCACAGCCAAGAGGGATACATGTCTCCAGAGCAAACGGATGACAGACAGCATTCCACAACGCCTGTCTACCTCGGAAAACTCTCCTTCTCCATTCCCCCAGAGCCAACCGATGTCCAAGAGTTAGCTGGAGGCAGTTTTGGAGAGGAATGATGCTCCTAGTCCCATCTACCTGCTTTTTTTATAATAAGGGAAAGTCTGGGATGTAAGGATTCAGTCCTTAATTATGTCATTAGCCTTTGACGGCGTCCCAGCCTAAAAAGCGGGTGGGCCCTCTGTGTGTCCCTCTCTTTCCTTTCTGCTCCTTCCTTCTGTCTGTCCTCTTTCTCCCCCTCTTTCTCTCTCCCTCTCTCCCCCCAATAAAGCTCTAAAAAGGTAACCATGGCTTATGATTTTTCTGATCTGCACTCTCCTCCGCCAGCATGGCCGCCATGGGCAGTGGCCAGCCACAAGGAGCAGCAGCACCGATTTAACCAACAGATAGAAGATAGAAAATTTTGACAGAAGAGAATTTTGTGCTGCAGCATTGGACATCCTTCCAGTCCATTTTCATTTTCTCTCAAGGATAAAACCCCTGCCCCTCATATATATATATATATTTTCCATAACACTGGCATGCCACTTTCCACTGGCAGGGCTGACAAACACTTTTGCCAAAAACTCTGTAATAAAACTATTATTTTCCTTTATCTTTAGTCCCTATTACTTTGTCTTTAGTCCTTGTTCATTTGTCTTTAGTCCCCCCTTTTTTTCCTTTAGTCCCTTTTTTCTTTAGTCCCCCCCTTTTTTTTCTTTAGTCCCTGTTCATGGCTCCATTCTGTGGGGCATTTACCCACCAACCCCACAGTTCCCCAGAGTTTTCTTGAGTGCGAGCAGCAGGAAATATTAGATAAAAGGATCTAGATTACAGAGATAAACAGATAGAAAATAAAGGATATCTTCCAGAGGGCCTGGAACCTTTTGTAATGCCCCCCCCACTGTCTCTGCCCCAGGGTATTTATAGAGACACCAAGGGTGGAGCAAAAGACCTCCCCCCAGCACAGCCAAGTGTAGACCATCTCAGACACCTTCACACAGGCCTGTGGTCCCAATCATCCTCTCTATGGGAACCTGCTGGGTTCCATGAGGAACCTGAAAACGGGCTCCCACAGTGTTACACAGCTTAATATTCAGCTGTGCCTTGTTATGAATTTCTTAGGCTCACAATTCCCATAGAATGTGTGTATGAACTTCCTGCTTGGGCCAGTACTTGGATAAGGTCATGTAGGCAGAGCCAGGCATGTGGTAGATGCATAGCTTTGTTTCTTGTTCATATGAAGCTCAGACCCTCCCTCCCCTTACCTTGAGGCCTAGTGGCTTTCCAGAACAATTGACTGAGAACAAAGGATGTTTTTACATAATCAAGGTGGAAGGTAGGGTGAGTGGCCAGGGGAAGAAGAAACAGGCATTTTCCATAAAGACAGACAGAACTGCATGACCAGGGAGAAGGGAACAACACAGAGGTTTTGTAAATGGTAAGGCAGAACTCTTGAAGAGTTCATCAGAGCCAGGAGTAGAGAGCAGATAGAGATGGAGGGCATAGAAACAGAGGACAAAGATAAGGCTGGAAGCATAAGAGCTTAGTTGTTAGCAGGACTATGAGAGGACAGTAAAAGAGGGGACAAAGTGAAACTGAGTGTCAGGATGGAACTGAAGCTATGTAGACAGGATTTCATCCAAGAGAAATAAAGTAGATTGACAAAGAGCTTGGTGTATCTAGATTTATTCCTGCCCTGAATGCCTGATGGAGCTATAGCTGTATAAACAGAATTTTGTCTCAGAGGAATAAAGTTAACAGACATAAGAGCATACTGTACATAGATTTTTCCCCTTAGATATCCCACACTGGATATAGAGTCTTCCCAGAACTCTGGGCAATACATAACTACCACCTTTCCTGTACTAGTCTGTTTTTGACAAAAATTCTCAAATTTTAATATACATTTAATTATTAGTAAAATACAAGTCATAGAATTTACCATCTTAACCACTTTTTTATTTGTTTTTTACAACCCAATCCAAGTTTCCCCTCCCTCCCCTCTTCCCAGTTCCTCCTCTTCCATTCCCCACCCTATCAACTCTTCCGCTATTTCTCTTCAGATACAGGTGTGCCTCCTATAGATATCAGCCAGCATGGTATATCAAGTTGCAGTGAGACTAGGCCCCTTCTCTTCTTTTAAGGTGGGTGAAGCAATCTGGTAGGGGGAAAGGGGCCCCTAAAGCAGGCAACACAGTCAGAGACAGCCCCTGCTCTCACTGTTTGGAGTCTCACAGGAAGACTAATTTACACAACTGTAATATATATGTAGAGGTCCCAGGTCAGACTCATGCAGGCTCCCTTATTGTTGGTTCAGTCTGTGAGCCCCTCTGAGCCACTATTAGTTGGTTCTATGGGTTTTCTTGTGCTGCCCTGTAGATGAACGGTCTTGTTAAATAAGAAACACAGAGCCAATGCAGAGATGAAAGCCCAAGAGGTCAGAGCTAAAAACCATACCCTTCACTGCTGCTGTTGTCCTCTTCAGCAAGAAACTTACTTCCTGTCTGTTTGTGTTTTTTATAGACTTTCTATTCTGCCTTCTCATTGGTTGTAAACCCAACCACATGACCTCCTCATCACTGCCTGTCTGTACAGACCTCCAGGTCTTCTATGGTTGGTATTGAGATTAAAGGCATGTGTCTCCATGCTGGCTGTATCCTTGAACACACAGAGATGTGCCTAGCTCTGCCTCCCAAGAGCTGGGATTAAAGGCGTGCACCACCACTGCCCAGCTTCTGCTATGGCTTGCTATTAGCTCTGACCCCTAGGCAACTTTATGTATTAACATAACAAATAAAATCACATTTCAGTACAATTAAAATATCACCATACTGCCCTTAATACCACGGGATCCTACAATCCTTCTCCTCTTCCACAGGATTCCCTGAGATCCGCCTAACATTTGGCTATGGGTCTCTGTATCTCTTTCCATCAGTTGCTGGGTGAAGCCTCTCTCATGACAGTTAGGCTAGGCATCAGTCTATGATTATAGTAGAATATCATTAGGAATCATTTCATTGACTTTTTTTTGCCAATTCATGTTTGGTTCTATCCTAGGTCTCTGGGGTATCCTGCCTCTGGGTCCTGGACCTCAGGGGTAAGCTCCTTCTCAGTTCCCTCTCAGGGTATATGTCTCTAGCTATGCTAGTCACTAATTAGTTACTCCCACAATTTTTGTGCCATCTTTACCCTGGTACATCTTGTAGGCAGGACAAATTGTAGGTTGAAGAGTTTGTGGTTGAATTGGTGTCCCAGTCCCTCCCCTGGAAGTCTTGCCTGTGTAGACTCCATGTCCCCCATTGCTAGGGGTCTTAGCTAGGGTCATCCTCATGTATTCCTGGGAGTTTCCATTGCTCTTTTTCGCTCATCCCAGAGATGCCCCCAGATTTCTCTCCTTCCATCCTCTCCTGACTTGATCCCTCCTGTTCCCATCACCATCCCCCAATCAGACCCCTTCCCCTGTCCACTTGCAATGTCCATTCTATTTCTCCTACACAATGAGATTCATGCATCTCGCCTTGAGCCCTCCTTATTACTTAGCTTCTCTCTGGGTCTGTGGATTATAGCATGGTTATTCTTTATGGCTGATATCCACGAATAAGTGATAACATACCATGATTGTCTGTCTGGGTCTGGGTTACCTCACTCAGAATGATCTTTTCTAGTTCCAACCATTTGCCAACAAATTTCCTGATGTCATTTTTTTTACAGCTGAGTAATATTACATTGTGTAAATGTACCACATTTTTTTATCCATTCTTCAGTTGAGGAATATCTAGGTTGTTTCTAGTTTCTGGCTACAGCATGTGGGCTTGAGCTACAGCATGGTGGATTCCTGCCAAGTTACACAGAGCTTTCTCCAAACAGTGCAGTGTACTTTGTGGTGGATTTAGCTTTTGCTAGTACAGACAAAATACAAGTTTTCTGGGCTACAAGCTGCTTTGATAAAGGCATGAACCCACTGCCTCCAAGAATTGACAGAGAGCATGGCTCCAGCAGCTGGTGGTGAATTGCCTCTGTCATGATGGAAAGCTGAAGTGGGCAGAGCCAACAGCCAAGGCTGCTGCTTCTGTCCTAGCCACTCTGCAGTTTATAGCAATAGATTCACACTAAGACATATTCAAATGGAATAAACCCCTAAACAATTTACAATGTGTGTAAAAATGTGCATAGGCTTTGAAGAGAGAAGAAAATGAATATAGACAGTTATATAAAGAAATAGTTTCAACAAAAAACCTAGGATAGCTAAAACAATCCTGTATAATAAAGCAACCTCTGGAGGCATCATGATCCCTGACCTCAAGCTCTACTATATATCTATAGTAATAAAAAAAGCTTGGTACTGGCATAAAAACCAACATGTGGACCAATGGAATCGAATTGAAGACTCTGACATTAATCCACATACCTATGAACATATGATTTTTGACAAAGAAGCCAAAACTGTACCATGGAAAAAAGAAAGCATCTTCAACAAATGGTGCTGGCATAACTGGATGTCAACATACAGAAGATTGCAAATAGATCCATATATGTCGCCATGCACAAAACTCAAGTTCAAGTGGATCAAAGACCTCAACATAAATCCAGTTACACTGAACTTGGTAGAAGAGAAAGTAGGAAGTAGTCTGGAATGAATTGGCACAGGAGACCACTTCCTAAATATTACACCAGTAGCACAGACATTGAGAGTGACAATTAATAAATGAGACCTCCTGAAACTGAGAAGCTTTTGTAGAGCAAAGAACATGGTCAATAAGACCAAATGACAGCCTACAGAATGGAAAAAGATCTTTACCAACCCCACATCTGACAGAGGGCTGATCTCCAAAATATATAAAGAACTCAAAAAGCTAGACATCAAAATACTGAACAATCCAATTAAAAAATGGGCTACAGGCTCTCGCCAGGCGTCCTCAGTGGAGTGACATCGTCTTTAAACCCTGTGTGGCAATCCCTGACGCACCGCCGTGATGCCCAGGGAAGACAGGGCGACCTGGAAGTCCAACTACTTCCTTAAGATCATCCAACTTTTGGATGATTACCCAAAATGCTTCATCGTGGGAGCAGACAATGTGGGCTCCAAGCAGATGCAGCAGATCCACATGTCCCTGTGAGGGAAGGCTGTGGTGCTGATGGGCAAGAACACCATGATGTGCAAGGCCATCCGGGGGCACCTGGAGAACAACCCAGCTCTGGAGAAACTGTTGCCTCATATCCGGGGTAATGTGGGCTTTGTGTTCACCAAGGAGGACCTCACTGAGATTAGGGACATGCTGCTGGCCAATAAGGAGCCAGCTGCTGCCCGTGCTGGTGCCATCGCCCCGTGTGAGGTCACTGTGCCAGCCCAGAACACTGGTCTGGGGCCCGAGAAGACCTCCTTCTTCCAGGCTTTGGGCATCACCACTAAAATCTCCAGGGGCACCATTGAAATTCTGAGTGATATGCAGCTGATAAAAACTAGAGACAAAGTGGGCGCCAGTGAAGCCACACTGCTGAACATGCTGAACATCTCGCCCTTCTCCTTCGGGCTGATCATCGAGCAGGTGTTCGACAATGGCAGCATTTACAACCCAGAAGTGCTCGACATCACAGAGCAGACTCTGCACTCCCGCTTTCTGGAGGGTGTCCGAAATGTTGCCAGTGTTTGTCTGCAGATTGGTTACCCGACTGTTGCCTCAGTGCCACACTCTATCATCAATGGGTACAAGCGGGTTCTGGCTTTGTCTGTGGAGACTGAGTACACTTTCCCACTTGCTGAAAAGGTCAAGGCCTTCTTGGCTGATCCATCTGCATTCGCGGCTGCTGCCCCTGTGGCCGCCGCCACCACTGCTGCTCCTGCTGCTGCTGCAGCTCCAGCCAAGGCTGAAGCCAAGGAAGAGTCGGAGGAATCAGATGAGGACATGGGATTTGGTCTCTTTGACTAATCCCCTCAAAACAACCAACTCAGCCAGCTTAATTTGAGAAACATGGAAATAAATAAAAGCTACTTCTGTTAAAAAAAAATGGGCTACAGAGCTTAACAGAGAATTCTCAACAGAAGAATCTCAAATGGCTGAAAGGCATTTAAGGAATTACTCAACATCCTTAGTCATCAAGGAAATGCAAATCAAAACAACACTGAGATACCATCTTACACCTGTCAGAATGGCTAAGATCAAAAACACTGAAGATAGCTTATGTTGGAGAGGATGTGGAGCAAGGGGAACACTCCTACACTGTTGGTGGGAAGGCAAACTTGTACAACCACTCTGGAAATCAGTATGGCGGTTTCTCAGAAAATTGGGAATCAGTCTTCCTCACGACCCAGTTATACCACTCTTGGGCATATACCCAAGGAATTCTCAATCTTACCACAAGGACACATGCTCAACTATGTTCATAGCAGCATTATTTGTAATAGCAAGAACCTGGAAACAACCTAAATGCCCCTCAACTGAAGAATGGATAATGAAAATATGCCACATACTACTCAGCAGTAAAAAACAATGACATCATGAGGTTTGCAGGCAAATGGATGGAACTAGAAAATATCATCTTGAGTGAGGTAACCCAGACTCAGAAGGACAAACATAGTATGTACTCACTCATAAGTGGATACTAAATGTGAGGGAAGGGATGAACAGACTGCAAACCACAACTCCAGAGTGGCTAGCTAACAGGGAAAGACCCTGGGAGGGACACATGGATGGCCCTGCAAAGGAGAAGTGGATGAGATCTACATGATTGGACTGGGTGTGGGGGGATGGCAGGGGGTGAGGAGTGAGGAATGAGAACATAGGGAAATGGGAGTGTCAAGCTGGAACAGGGACAGAGTGGGAGGACAGGGAGGAAGACACCATGATAGATGAGGACATCATGGGAATAGGAAGAGGCAGGGTGCTGGGGAGGCTCTCAGGAATCCAAAAGGTTGACCCCACCTCGGTCTGTTGGCAGTGGTCCAGAGGGTGCCTGGACTGGTCTACTCTAGTGACCATCCTAACAAATAACCAAGCTGTCATCATAAAGCCTTTGTCCAGTGACTCATGGAGGCAGATAAAGAGATCCATGGCCAGGCACCAGGCTGAGCTCTGGGAATCGAATTGATGAGAGAGAGGAGAGATACTGCAGGCAAGGGACGTTGAGATCATGATGGGAGGATGTACAGAGATGACCGGCCATACTAGTGGAAGCCCATGAACTGTGGACTGGTGGCTGTGGAGCCCCCATGGGATTGGACTAGGCCCTCTGGATTTGGAAGATGGTTGATTGGCTCGAACTGTTTGGGGGGCACCCAGGCAGGGGGATCGGGATCTGTCCCTGGTCTATGGGCAGGCTTCTGGAACCCGGTGCCTGTGGTGTGACACCTTGCACAGCCTTGGTGCAGTGGGAAGGGACTTGGACCTGCCTAGGCTCAGTGTGCTCTGCTGACTCCCCATGGGAGACCTCAATCTGGGGGATATTGGGATGTGGGGTGGCTTGGGAAAGAGGGCTGGGAGTGGAAGGAGGGAAGAGGGGGGATCTGTGGATAGTACGTGGAGTGAGTAGAAAATTTCTTAAAGAAAAATTAAAGAGCCGGGCGTTGGTGACGCACACCTTTAATCCCAGCACTCGGGACGCAGAGGCAGGCGGATCTCTGTGAGTTCGAGGCCAGCCTGGGCTACCAAGTGAGCTCCAGGAAAGGCACAAAGCTACACAGAGAAACTCTGTCTCGAAAAACCAAAAAAAAAAGAAAAATGAAATGAAAAAAGAAATAGTTTTAAAAAATAAAGTCTTTAAAGAGACAGTAAAGATAATATAAAAAATAAACCACGTAAAGATAGAAATCACACAGTCTGGATCTGGATTATATTGTCTTTGGGATTTTTAATTGCAGAATTGATTGTAAAGGCTACTGAGTTAAACCAATATGTATATTTTAAAGGTATTGACATCAAAATTTGTGTTTAAAGATATGTTGCTTTGGAAAAGAGGTTCTGCTTTGTTTCCACAGAAGATGAGAACCTATGGATTGCTTCCAAGCTAATATGATTTGATCAAGGAAGACCCCCTGAGAGGTCTCCAGAGTATCCAGCATCTAAAATCAGCTTCAAGGCCACTGGCTCAGACAATGCAGCATCATAGACTACTCCAGTCAGGACTTGACCATAATTCTTAGTTTTCTCAGGATCCCTAAAAGATTGCCAGTTCCCACAACCAGCAGGAAGTAGTATGAGAAGCTACACCTAAATTCCCAAAATACTGTTTATAAATGTTTATTTTTATTTAAAGGGGATTGATTATAAATGCAATCTCTTTCTAAAAAAAGGGGGGATATAGATATGATAGGATAACGTAAGAGTAACTACTTGTTTAAAATGTTTTACATTGCTATGGATTTTAGTTTATTGATACAAATTTAAAGTTAATTTTGTTATACTGTATGCATATTTCTATAATTAAGAAATACACATTAATAATTGGTCTTCTATGATAATCAAACTTATAGTCATATTAGTTAAGTTTTCTAAGTATGTATAGATATATTTCAATTATGTAGGTGATCTTCAAACACTTCAAAGACCTGCAGAACATGGCATTTAAAATGTTTTAAAAGCAAACTTTTCTGGACAATGAGACATGTCTGCTCCTGGCAGCACCAATTACTTCAAGAAGAATGATGAGCATTGAATAAACTCATTATAGAGTTTTCTTTGTAGCAAAAGTTAGCCACTGGGCAAAAAGTGCCCTTGTGTTGACTGACTGACAGTGTGTTGTATAATCTAGACATGCAAGACCCATAGGAAGGTAACCAATGAACTTTGCAAGGTGAGATGGTCCTTCAGGTTCCTGCTTTGCAGAAGAAACTGCCAGATATTCTACAGGACACAGAAGCAACTGAGAGACTCTAGGCCTATAAGCTTAAGATGGATGCCCAAACATTACAGAGGAACTTTGGATGATTGTCCATGCAACCAACTGTCTCTGTCATTCTATATTTTTGAAAGTTGCTTACAGTGCATTTCCTATTTACTTAGGCAATATTATATCCTTCTTAGGTCTTTGATGTAATTGAAGACTAGTTATAATTTTCCTTAGTCATGATAAATGATAAATTAGATATGAAACTTTAGACTCACAGATATAGGATAGGTAGAATATTTTCTTTAATTTTTCAAATACAAACAGACTAGATATTGTAACTGTAATCTTTGCTTTATAACTGTTTTGTTATATATAATTTTACTAGGTTAAAGTTAAAACCTTCCTTTTTGATTAGACAGAAAAGGAGAAGTTCTGTGGGAAGTCTTTCTGTATGCTGTGAATATGTGTTGCTCTGATTGGTTGATAAATAAAATGCTGATTGGTCAGTAGCCAGGCAGGAAGTATAGGTGGGGTGAGCAGATGAGGAACATGCTGAGAAGAGGAAGGATTGAGTCAGGGGTCACCAGCCAGACACAGAAGAAGCAAAATGACAAGGCAGAACTGAGAAAAGGTACCAAGCCACGTGGCTAAACATAAATAAGAATTATGGGTTAATTTAAGTGTAAGAGCTAGTCAGTAATAAACCTGAGCTAATGGCCAAGCAGTTATAATTAATATAAGCTTCTGAGTGATTATTCTGTAAGTGGGCCACAGGACTGCAGGATCTTGGTGGACCTGAGAACCATCTAACTACACCTGTATTCTGCTGTTCCCCTCTCCAGTGCCACCTCTCCATCACCCCCCTTTTACCTTTCTAGTGTCTGTAGGTGCTCCAGTTTACATGCTCATATTATAAAGGTTTGGAGCTAGAGTTTGCAAATAGGAGAACAAGTGATGTTGTCAGAGGACATTTTTCAATAACCAGAGTCTCTTTTGTTTGTCATAGCTGGTACCTAATGAATAGAGGCCAGGGATCATAGGAAGCATGCATTGATCATACTCCCACAACGTATAACTATCTGGCCCAAAGTACAGTTTCCAGCATTAAGTAACCTTAATCCAGGCTGTTATTGAACAGAGAATTAACTACTAAGACTTCTGTCTTTTAGAATTTTGATTGGATACAGAATATTAATTATCAAAACAATATGTTTAACTGTATGAAGCCTGGGGAACTTCTCATATATCCTTGGAAATATCGTCAAAGATGGTTAAAGAGTTCAAATACAAATAAAAATTGAAAGTTTTTCTCTAGTGGTAGTCAATTTGATTTCTTTCTATTTCCTGTATGCCCTCTCCCATCCAGGTTTCCTCTCTTGATAATAGAAGATGAGTTATACCAGGTGATTTCTTTTAAAGAAAAAATATGTTCCTTATTTATGAGAAAATATTACTTAGTTATCATAGAAAATTTGGGGAAATGTACAAGGGCAAAGAAAAATCTCAGTGATTCAGGAGGCTAGTGCATGAGGATCAACCCTAGCTTGGCTGTAGAGTTCAAGGCTAGTCTGCATAATTTAGTTAGATCCTGTCTCAAAATGTAGAGAAAGTAAAAAGTAGGCTTGGTAATCGAAAAAAGTATACAATGCTTGTCTATCATGCCCCAGACTCTTGGTTCAAAACCCAGGATAACTAATAAAAACAAATAAACAAAACTGTAGCTGTAAGTTTTCTCTGGTTCTATCCGGCTCCTGAAGCCCCATGCTCCCACAGCCACTTGGACCCAATTAAACACACACAGGCTTGTATTATTTTTAAACTATGGCCATGGCAGGCTTCTTGCTAGCTATCTCTTATATCTTAAATTAACTCATTTCTATAAATCTATACTTTGCCATGTGGCTTGTGGCTTACCAGTATCTTTACATCTTGCTTCTCCTGGTGGCAGTTAGCAGTGTCTCCTCAGCTCTCGTTCTTTCCTCTCTCTCTAGGTAGAATGTCCCACCTAACCTTGTTCTGCCTCACTATTAGCCAAACAGCTTTATCAACCAATCAGAGCAACACATTTTCACAGTATACAGAATGACATCACCCATCACAAAACTACTATCATCAATGCTTACTTGATGTGATCTTTCTTTTCTGTCATATATTAAAAGATAGAGTAATTCTATACCTCCTTTTTATTTCCTACATTCTACTTTTAAAACATGTTTTTTTTTTATTTTCCAGGTTTCCCTGATTCTCTTTCCTCCCTCCACTCTTGCTTTCTCATACTGCATGCCTTTTTCTTTTTTCCAAATGACATCTTTTTTTTTATTTTAATTTTTTTGTTTTATATACCAACCACAGTTCTCCCTCCACTCCTCCTACTCTCCCTCACCTCACCACCATCCACTCTTCAGAAAGGGTAAGGCCTTCCATGGGGAGTGAACAAAGCATGGCATATCAAGTTGAGGTAGGACCAAGCCCCTTCCCCCTGCATCAAGGCTGAGCAAGGTATCCCACCATAGGGAATGGGCTCCAAAAAGCTAGTTCATGCACCCAGGATAGATCTTGGTCCCATTGCCAGGGGACTCCTCAAACAAACCAAGCTACACAACTGCCTCCCACATTCAGAGGGCCTAGTTCAGTTCCACGCAGGTTCCCCAGCTGTAAGTCCAGAGTCTGTGAGCTCCACTAGCTCAGATCAGCTGCCTCTGTGGGTTTCCCTATCATGATCTTGGCCCCCCTTTGCTCATATAATCCCTCCTCCCTTCAACTGGACTCCAGGATCTCTGCCCAGTGCTTGGCTGTGGATCTCTGCATCTGCTTCTGTCAGTAACTGGATGAAGGCTCTATGATGACAATTAGGATAGTCACTGATTACAAGGGAAGACCAGTTCAGGGAACCTCCCCACTATTGCTTGGAGTCTTAGCTGTGGTCATCCTTGTGGGTTCCTGGGAATTTCCCTAGTACCAGGTTTCTCCCCAACCCCATAATGATATCAATATATCTCTTTCATTGATCTCCCTGTCCATCCTTCCTCCAACTAGACCATCCAGTTCCCTCATGTTCTCATCCCTCACCTTTTTCCCTCTCCCCCTCCAGGTTACCCAGGAGATCTTATCTCTTTCCCCTTTCTAGGGCAATCCATGTTTGTCCCACTTAGGGTCCTCCATACATTTTTATTAAAAAAACCTTTTTCATATGATATATTCTGATCATGATTTCCCCTCCTCTGACTCTTCCCAGATCTTTCCTACCTCCCCCCCGCCACCCAATTCCATGCCCTTTCTCTTTTTAGAAAGCAAACCAACAGGCAAAGAAACAAAAACCCAAACAAATCAGAATTTAAAAATAAGATAAAAAAACACAATACACACACCATAAAAACAAAATCAGAAACCTTAATATACAAGCAAAAGACCAGTGAGGCAAAAATGCCCAAACAAAGCAACATAAGATCAAAAGTATACAAAAATATTATTGAGTTCATTTTGTGTTGGCAAACTACTACTTGGCATATCTACCATTAAGTGTGATTAATATACCCAATGAGATTCCATTGGAGAAAACTAATTTTTCCTTTGTAAGCAGGTGTCAATTGCAGATAGCTTTTTGGTTACAGGAGGGAGCCCATGTCTGCTATCCCCTCTCAGCACTGGTATCACATCAAATTTAGACCTATGTAGGCCCTGGGCATGCTGCCACAGTCTCTGTGAGTTCATTTGTGCATCAGGCCTGTTGTATCTGGAAAGTACTCTTCCTTTGTAGTCATCCATCCCCTCTGGCTCTCATAATCTCTCTGCTTCCTCTTCCTCATAGATTCCTAAGCCCTGAGGGAAGGAGTTTGATGAGAACATCCCACTTAGGACTCACTGTTCCAAAGTATCTTACACTCTGTATATTGTTCAGTTGTGGGTTTCTGTGTTAGTTCCATCTACTGCAAGGGGAAGCTTCTCTGATGATGACTGAGTGAGGAGACACTGATCTATGAGTGTAGCAGAATGTCATTAAAATGCATTAAGATGCATTTTATTATTATGTTCCTTTAGCAGAACTTGATTGAGTGGGCCTTAAATCCAATCAGAGAGTGGTTGGTTACTCCCACAGTATTTATGCTGCTTTCACACCAGCGTATCTCACAGGCAGGTCACCATTGTAAGTCACTGGGTTTGTAGCTGGGTTTGTGTTTGGCTTTCTCTTCTGGTAGCATGTCAAGTACTTTACAGTACCATGAACACTGATCAATAGGGGTGAAGACTATTATTGTTAAGCACCAGCTCAACTTCTCTGTGTTCAATAAGATATGTAAGTGTTGTCTTCAGCAATAGGGCATTCCCATCGATTTGTAGAGTTACCAATTCATGATGCATACATTTTAAGGACTTCCCCAATACAGATTTCTAAGGCACACCAATCAAGAAGATTTCCCCGTGACTCCTCCCCTGGAGGACAAAGCCTGGAGGGTCTGTTTCCTTCTTCCCCTATGGCATCTGATGCACATGAATATATTCGCAATACTTAACATAGAGGCCACTGCTTTTCATAGTTTTGAGCTTCATGGCTGTTTGTTCCTAATAGGGAGTAGGTGGGTAGGCCAGAAAACTGTGAGGCATGTTGATTTTGTCTCTAGGTATTTACATCCAAGTTTCCATATCTACCTAGTTCCATTCTATGTTACCATTTCCTAGCACTTGAACAGAAAACCATATTCTAACTGATCTTCCACTCTTGCAGCAGTACCAGCCAGTTCAAAATTCTAAAGAGAGTCTTTAGAAAGTCTAATTGTTATACTGTGTGTATATTTCTACTCTTGTTTAAGGTGTTATATTTGTACAGCTCATATAATTTAAAATTATAATGGATAATTAAAAAATAGATTAATAAATAGTCATCTATGATAATCGTACTTGTAGCCATGTTAGTTAAGTTTTCTAGGCATACATAGATATATTTCAGATAGACAGGTAATCTTCAAACACTTCAAAGACCTATAGAATATGGCATTTAAAATATTTTTAAAAATTTAGACTTTCTGGACAGTAAGACATGTCTGCTCCTGGCAGCACCGATTTACTTCAGAGAGGAGGATGGGCATCAAAGACACTCCATATAGAGTTTATCTTCATCTTGGCAAAAATAGCCATTTGGGCAAGAAACTGTTCTTGCCTGGACTGCTTGATCGACTGGACAGGCAGGACCCATAGATGACCACTGAACTTTGCTTGACAAAATGGTCCTTCAGGTTCCTGCTTCGCAGAGGAAACTGCCAGACATTCTACAGGACACTGAGAAAAATGACCGAGAGATTCTAGCCCTGTGGGCTGAAGACAGATGCCCCAACTTTACAAAGGAACATTAGGTGACTGTCCAGGCTGTCAGCTGTCTCTGTCTACCCTGCAAGACTCCCAAAAGTTGCTTGCATCGTTCTCCCATTTCTCAGGTAATATTATATCCTTCTGAGGTCTTTGATGTAGTTGAAGCTAGATAGTTATAATTCCCTTAGTTATGATAAAAGATAAGTTAGATATAAAACCTTAAACTCACAAATATAAGATAGATAGGATATCTTCTTTAATGTTGTAACTGTAATTCTTGCTCGATAATTGTTTTGTTATATGTAATTTTACTATGTTAAAGTTAAAACCTTCCTTTTTGAAAAAGAAGAAAATGGGAAGTGCTGTGGATATCGCTCTGTATAAATAAAACACTGATTGGCCAGTAGCCAGACAGGAAGTATAGGTGGGACTAACAGAGAGGAGAATTGAGGGAACAGGAAGGCAGAGGGAGGGACCTGCCAGCTGCTGCCATGACAAGCAAGATGTAAGGTACCGGTAATCCACAAGCCACGTGGTAACTTACAGATTAATAGAAATGGGTTAATTCAAGATATAAGAACAGTTAAGAAGCCTGCTACAGCCATACAGTTTGTAAGCAATATAAGCATCTGTCTGTTTATTTTATAAGTGGGCTGTTAGACTGCTGGGGCTTGGCGGGACCCAGAGAGAAAACTCCAGCCACAAACAGCCCCCAAACAATAACAACCACAACAAAATAGCTTTTCTTTTTAAACTAACTAGAACCATCAAAACTCAGCATATGCATTTAAACATGTGGACTCCAGTGCTAAATTGACCTTCAAAGAAGTGGCACAAATTCCCATTACAGTCAGCAGGGTCCACCCATTGAGATTTCTGTTTTTCCTCTAATACTGCATATATTGCCTTTCAGTGATCTGTTTCTAAGAGGGGGCATTTCTTACTCATTCTCCTGTACTAAGCCTTTAACCTAGAGCCTGACACGTAGTCATTTGCATCTGCTAAATTAATGGATTGTCTCTAAAGTGCTTGAAGCAGGCCCAAGGCAGCATAGTCAGAATAGTGACTGTGAGTTGGGAGGATGTCCACTCAATTCCTTATTCTGATGTGGGAGCCATTGTCCAAAGGAGGCAAGTGACTTGACCAAGAGTTCGTAGTTAGCTAGGTTGAAGCAGCTGTCAGACCCATATTTGCCAGGTCTATTCGAAGCCTACCTCCAAGTCCTCTGTTGGAGCCTGTCTTGCCCTAGGCTTTAAGACCCAGGGATAGATTTTAGCTGAAATGATGTTCAGAGCAGTCAGCCCAAAGCTGAGGAGCTGCCAGAAAATCAACCTGGAAAAGGAGGAAGGCTGACATCCACCTGTTTGGAAAATTACATTTGTATGTAACTGGAGGGCATGCACATGTGCATAAGGATCAAGCACCCTTCTTTCTGAGCCTAGATTTTTCATTTACTTTTTTTTCATTGTATTGCTTTCAAATCAAAGAGAAGCCATGGCAGAGAACCTCTTGCCCTGAGCTACATATATGAAAATGAAGGAGGATATGTGACAGGAGTGTTTTCAATAATGGATCAGAAATATAGCCTTTTACAGGAAATGAAGTGAAGCTGTTGCTAGACTGATGCTGAGGAACTGGGCTGGGGTGGGATAGGGGCTACTTATTCCAGTGCATTTTATTCCCCCCAAACGATTCCTTTATGTACAATTAACTGGCTGACTAAGATTCAATTCTAAATGGAATGGGCAGTCACTTATTTAATTTTTTTTACACAGCTTGATAGTTAGAAAAATATTAACAAATCTGAGTCTGTTTTGAAGAGAACATCTGTAAAATTGGGTTAGCAGATACATTACACGATGGAATGAAAGATGAAATACAACCCTGTCTGGTCTGTGCTTCACAACAACTGGAAGAGCTTTGTTTCCAGGGCGCACTCTTGGATTGGTGCCTTTTGACTCTGATGACTCTGACCTGCCACACAACCCAGGCCCCCTCCCCCATGCAGCCAAGGGGCGCCACAGCCTTCAGTGTTGGCTTAGCTCCAGCCCAGAGGCAGAGACAGCATGTGGTTCCTCAACGAAACCACTGGAGGCCGCTGTGGCACCAAGAACGCAAGAAGAGTGCCCTGCTGGTGGCGCAGGGTGTCTCTAAGGAGTAATGACTATCACACACACAGACTGTTCTTGAAATCTAGTCCAGGATTTTAAAGATACTGTTGTGAATTAACGTGAAAAAATATTCGGTAGGTGAAGCTCAGGTCCTAGACCCCACGGGGTTGTTTTCTAACTCGTTTTTAGCCCTCTGGGACTGGGTCTCATTTGCAGCCCAGAGGCACAGGCTTTATCTATGGCGAAAGCGTCCTCCCCAAATGACACGAAGGTTGCTGCTGCAGCCTATAGTATTTATTCTCAAATATCAAAACAGGATATTATGCTATCTTCTCTGTCAGCCATTACTGGCAGCAAGTAACATATCAGACATCATGTGGACCAAAGAAACAAGCTTGCCTGATTAAATGTGAGGTACCATGTTAATATGAGTTTCAGATGAGCAACAGGGAATTTCTTGTTATAGTACATCCTAAATGTTGAATGAGTTATACCCACACTGAACAATTATGTATCTCTGATTCAAATTTGTCTAGGTGTCTAGAATTGTTATTGAGAAAACCTTCTATTTTTACATAGGAAGAGTAATTAACTCAGGTGTGGCTGTTGGCAGTTGCCCTGAGAAAACTTGGAGTCAGGATCATCGGAGCTGAAGTCTGACTTTAAAAGTTCTATTCCAAGAAGGGTGGGAAAAAGTGCCACATGTTCACAGCAAGAACAGACACAAACCTCCATCGCTAAAAGGCAGTTCAGAGCAAAGGATTTGCTGGCAGGTAGTCAACAGAGGTAATACTCTGCTTTCCCCCTCTTTTCCCATTTATGTGCTCACATGCACATGTGTGTGCATGTGTGTGTGTGTGATGTGCTGGTGTGTGGCACGTGTGTGGAGGTCAGAGGACAACTCTCAGGAATCTGGGAGTCTGTTTTCTTCTTCCACTATCTAGGATCTGGGCATCAAACTCAGGTTGTCAGACTTGATAGTGTGCACCGTTAACCACTGATCCATCTTGCCAGCCCCACTTTTTTCTTTCTTTTTGGTTATGACCTTGCCTTAATGTTTACACTGAAAGGCAGGGTTCAAGTTCAACTAATGGCTATAATGCATTGGCTCTGAGAGACCTAGAGCATACACATGAACAAGGCTGACCCTGGCACAATCACTCTAGGACCGTGGGGTGGGCCTGGGTCTGTGATCTTGTAAGAGAAAGCCTGGAAACACCTTGAATTTGAAGTGTGAATTCAGACTACATCTTTGACTAGCGGTGTAGCTTTAGGCAAGTTCATTAATCTCTCTGATCTGTTAGCCAGTGTCCTCATGTGTGAATGGTATAATGATTCTGCCTACCTCAGTGTTGTTAGGCTGTATCAGACCATGTGAGCTTTCAGACTGTAGCAAACCTGAACATCAGAATGGTGATACTGCTGTATTAAATTCCTAATTTTGACAAGTCCTCAACCATGGATCATCTAGCAAATGGGTAGGGATGCTGACATTAGAAGCTTATACTCCTCATCCTTAGATGATTTTTGGTCCAATATTCATGGCCTTACCAAAGTGACCTTGGTGAATAGTATGTACATTGTTGGACAAAGACTCAACTTTACTAGTCTTCAGTATCTTTGCTTTCCTACCTGCACCTACATTGCCCTTCTAGCAGGGTGACAGACCAAAGACAGGTATGATGGAGCTGAAGGTGGCCTCTGTCATTGTTTTCGCTCTTACACTTTTGGCTCTTTGGGGGGCCTGCCACCCAGCTCCCAAATAAGTCACACACAGAGACTTATTCTTATTTATAAATGCTGGGCCTTAGCTTGGCTTGTTTCTTGCCAGCTTGTCTTAACTTTAAATTAACATGTGGTGATATATTGTATACCCTAATGAAATTTGCCTGAAGTTCAGAGGACAGAACAAGCCACTAGATTAAACATAGAAGCCAGGCAGTAGTGGCACACACTTCTAAACCCAGCACTTGAGATCTCATGCCTTTGCTTGGGAAGCACACATGCCTTTAATCCCAGGAATTAATATAGCAGGGCAGAGAAAGATATATAAGGCATAAGGAAGCAGGAACTAGAGCTTTTTCATGCTGAAGAGTCCTATAAGTAAGAGGTAGCAGTGGCTTGTTCCTTTGTCTCTCTGATCTTTCAGTATTTATCCTAATTTCTGGCTCTGGGTTTTTTTTTTTTATGAAAAGACCTATTAGAATTTGAATTACATCTGGTGTCCAACTTGTGGGGCATGAATTCACAAAAAAAGCTGCTGGTCTGTGGGCTTGCAGTTCCTGGCTCAGGCCCAAGCACATGCAGCCAGAGTCCCCACCATTGCATGGCTTGAAAATGCCACTTGCCTATGGATCAGGCTGGAGCTACACATGGCCCGAATCCCTACCCTGCTGGTTAAGTTTTTGTTGCAGCCTCTCTGAAGCAAACTCCATAGGTTTTGGGGCTCCAAAAACCACAGGAATTAGCCACTTTCACACACTTCCCCTATGCAGATGGCTGGATCTTTTGATTCTTTCCTTTCCTGATGGGTCACGTATGGCGATATTTTATTTGTACTAAAATGTGAATTGTATGTTAATAAATAAAGTTGCCTGGGAGTCAGAGCTATTAGAGCCATAGCAAAAGCTGGGTGGTGGTGGTGCATGCCTTTAATCCCAGCACTTGGTAGGCAGAGCTAGGTAGATCTCTGTGTGTTCAAGGATACAGCCAGCATGGAGACACACACCTTTAATCTCACTACCATCCATAGAAGACCTGGAGGTCTGTACAAACAAGCAGTGACAAGGCAGTCATGTCGTTGGGTTTACAACCAATGACAAGGCAGAACAGGAAGTCTATATAAAGACAAACAGACAGGAAGTAGCTCTCTTGGCTGAAGAGGATCGCTGAAGCAGGAAGGGTAAGGCTCTTAGCTCTGACCTCTTGGGCTTTTATCTTTACATCGGCTCTGTGTTTTTTATTTAATAAGACGGTTACTTCTACAATTGGCGCCCACGTGGCAAGAATCCATTAAAAACTGCTTGGCTTGGCTTGGTGGCAGGTCCGGTTTCCTGCCTGGGCGGCCCAGCTCCCTAGCTCGGGCCCAGGTTGGCTTGGTCTCAGGCCGGACTGACCGTAGCCCCAAACGGTTAGCAGCAGCTGGAGCTATTTGCTTAAAGCTGGCGCTACAAACAATTCAGTCCTGCCCTGCCGAACAGGGCCCCTGCCTGTAAAGCCAACGCATGTAGTCGGAGCTTAAGGAAGCTGGAGCCCAGGCTCAACTAGGCTCAAGTGGGAACACATGGCTGGATTTAAGGTTTTAGCCAGAACTTGCAGCTATGCTTTCTTACTCTCTCTCTCTCTCTCTCTCTCTCTCTCTCTCTCTCTCTCTCTCTC
>CABHPR010149535.1:51080-62474 GCA_902168415.1 Peromyscus melanophrys | reverse complement strand
ACACACACACACACACACACACACACACACACACACACACACACACAGAGCCATGGGATTCTCAGGCGATATCTGTCTCCTAGCATGGAAAGAAGAATCCTGGAGATGTTGGAACAAGGCCTTGAAGGCTGGGGACAGTTTTGCTAACTGGTGAGATGTGGCGAGGATCACCTAGAACCATGCTATCTCCTATGGTAGCCACGAACCCACGTGTGGTGATATAAATTTAAATGAACTAAAATTGAACAAATTTTTAAAAAAGCGAACAGCTGCTCTGGCTATACTTCAACTGCCTGGTAGCCATGTGTAGCTGTCACACTTGGCATTCCAGAGAAAGACATTTTCCATGACGGTGGCAAGTTCCCCTGGACAGAAGTATTTTAGAGAGAGGGGAAACAGCATAGTCTAAATGTCTGAGGAATGAAAACCTGCATCATCTTTGGGGAACAATAACAATCTAGGAACCTAACAGATCATCCACTGAGCTTGACTTTGAAAATTCTAAGGTCCCCCTCCCCAGGAGCGCAACAGATGCAAGTTTGTGGTACATCCTGGGAAATTTCCACACAGTGGCCTAACAATAGTACTGTTCTTAGCAGCAGACGGTGATCTTTAAGAAGCCTGCAGCTTTATAGTCTACCTGAATTAAAGGGTAATTTATCTTACCCCAGAGTGGGATTTTGGAGCAATATTTTAAAGAGAAAGAGCTTCTTTCTAAAGGTTTGAAGACACAAGCACATATTTAGTCTACAGAGTGAGCCTGGAGGAAGGCACTATTTTCCCCACTTAGTAGATGAAAAACGGAAGATAAAAAAGAGACACCAGACAACCCAGCAACTTACTTGGCGCCTCTGTCCAGACGCATTTTAAAAAGGGCTGGCAATTGAGGACTGAGTCTTCCTGCTCAGAATTTGTATATTTTCCCCCCCTCAAATGGTTTTTAGGGCATTTAGGACAGCCCTGGTCATAGTTCCACTAAGTGCAGTCTCAGTTCAACTGTCACCATGGTAACCCTCTAGTGCATAGTAGGTCTCCACCTCAGCACTTTCAGGAAAGATTCCCCTCCCTTCTAAATGCAAAGGTTTCCTCACCAGAGCTTTCAGGGCTCTTCCAGGACAAAGATTTTCAGAGTGAAGCCCCCGAACAAGTAGCATCACCTGGAAATGTGTTAGAAACACAGGCTACCACCAGTGCAGTAGTGGCGGGTCTGTTAGGGGCTAACCAATTGCTTTCTGACTGGATTTGATGCCCAGTCCACAAGAAGGAGGTCTGTGCTGTGAATTCAATCAGAAGCCTGTGGCTGGGTGGAGGTGGGGGCTTCATAGGCCTTAGTCGGGGAAGGTACTGCTATTGTTTAGTTACACATACAGGATGTGCTGGTCAGATTGGCTTGTCATGACTGTACTTGTGCCCATAAAATGGTGCTGCCTGTCAGCCTTGGCCAGAGCAGCTTCTTTCGGCAGTTTCCAATGGTAACTGTAGAGACTCATGATTGGTCAAAGTTCAGATAACAAAAACTGTTGAATGCCCCGCCATAACTGGGATCATCTGACTTTTTTCTTCCAAGGCTCAGGGAATATCTTGGAAGAAGCGGCAGAAGGATGTAACAGGCAGAGTAAGGGGCAATGCAGACTTCTGGGCATGGCGGGCTGTCACACTCATGAGCTCATAGCAACTGTGATCACCTACACGTGGTTCCCACAAGACTGGGCCTGCTAACACTCTGTCATGGAAAGGTAGGGCTCATGGGACCCTACCCCTCCCGGAGGATTTATATACACTTAATGGTTGATGTAGGGAGGAGAGTGCTGTGGGATGGTCTGTATGTCAAATGCTCTGATTGGTCAATAAATAAAACACTGATTGGCCAGTGGCTGGGCAGGAAGTATAGGCGGGACTAACAGAGAGGAGAACTGAGAGAACAGGAAGCTGAGTGGGGGAGACACTGTCAGCCGCCTCCATGACAAGCAGCATGTGAAGACACTAGTAAGCCATGAGCCATGTGGCAAGGTATAGATTTATAGAAATGGATTAATTTAAGATATAAGAACAGTTAGCAAGAAGCCTGCCATGGCCATACAGTTTGTAAGCAATATAAGTCTCTGTGTTTACTTGGTTGGGTCTGAGCGGCTGTGGGAATGGCGGGTGACACAGATTTGTCCTGACTGTGGGCCAGGCAGGAAAACTCTAGCTACAGGAGAGAGATTTTCTTCAATGGTATGACCACTGGTAAGGTGTGCATGCTCCTGTACACAGCTTTTACCTACTTCTAGTAACAAAAATTCCACTGAAACTCGTCTTGTCAAAAGAAAAAAGAAAAAAACCCTACATGAAGATAAAAGGAGGCTAACTGAGAAGAAGATTAGGAGAATGGACAAGAGATAGTAACAAGGGGTGAATATGATTGAAATATATTATGTATGTGTATGAAAATACCATAATGAAGCAAATTGTTATGTGTAATTAATATATGCTTTTAAAAAAGAAAGAAACATAGGCTACTTGACCCTTGCCAGATCTACTGAGTCAAAAACTCAGGTTGAGCCAGCAATCCTTGTTTAAAAGTGGTTTTTATTTGTGTGTGTGTGTGTGTGTGTGTGTGTGTGTGTGTGTGTGTGTGTGTGAGCGTGGGCATATGTGTCTATGTGTGTGTCTGTGTGCATGCAGGTGCACTCATGTGTGCCATGGCATGCATGTGGGGAGGGAGGACAATTTCTTTGAGAAGTGAGTTTTCTGTAGGTCTTGGGGATTGAACTCAGTCGTCAGGCTTGGTGACAAGCATTTTTTTTTTTTTTTTGGTTTTTTTGAGACAGGGTTTCTCTGTGTAGCTTTGCGCCTTTCCTGGAACTCACTTGGTAGCCCAGGCTGGCCTTGAACTCACAGAGATCCGCCTGACTCTGCCTCCCGAGTGCTGGGATTAAAGGCATGCACCACCACCGCCCGGCGACAAGTATTTTTACTGCATCAAGCCATCTCCCTGGTCCAGCAATTCGTCTTTTAACTGGCCCTCTGGGTTCTCGTACACATAGTAGAAATCTCTGTTCCACCTGAAATCATTTTTACATTTTTAAACTTGAAAGCAAGTTTAAAAAGCAGTAGAATGTTAGCAAGTAACCCCTCCCAAAGAAAGGGAGAAAAGGCATACTAGTAAGAAATAAGTGGGGTTGGGGGTTAGAATTAACCTTAGTGGTACTGAGTAGAGTCAGAAAAATCAGTATAACCTTGTAACACTCACGATCTGTAGGCAGCAGACAGGGACCATAAAGATGTATACTTATTCTAGCACATAGGTGCATTTCCTACCTGTCCTCTGGCAAGGTCTAAACGCAGTGACACCCAGCCGAACCAAGCGCAACCAGCAACCAGATTCTTGACCTCTAATAATCATTGACCAATAAAACAAATGTAGGGCCTCTGAAGAAACAGTAGATCCCAGGAAAGGTAAGAAAGAGGTACAAGCACAGCTTGATGCATCTTATGGATTTAGAAAGTCAGTAAGTACTGAAGGAAACAGAAATGGGGGCATGCCAACAGGACGTGGGTGCCAGTCAGGGAGGGCTCCCTCCCGGTGGCTAGAACTGGCACAATACAGACAACACAGTGACCGGGGACAGTCTCTTACTGGACAACATACGGGAGAAAAGAACTGTCCACACATCTGCAACAATTCAAATGAACGAATAAACCCAACACATAGGAGGCTGTGACAGATACGCCTTACAGAAGAATTTGAAGCCATCTCTAGAAACTTTTTTTTTGGTAGGAGGTGGAGCTTAAGTTTCCTTCCCTGGGTAGTCTTGGTCTAGGGATTCCCTTCCAAAGAGTGGCATTGGTACAAAGAGTTATTCTGTGGAGGGATGTGACAGACAGAGCTGAGCCAAGTGAGGGGCTTAGTATCTCCAGAGATGTCCTGCAGTAGCCATATGGATGTCACGTGCCCCTGATGTGATAAGGCACCCCAAACACCCCAACTCCAGCCTAGACATGAAAATCTGTCAAACAAAGCTACACAGTCTACAAAATATCTGGCATGCATTCCTCAAAAGTGTCAAAGAAAGACAGAAAAACCGTCCTAGACCAGATGAGACCAAGGAGACACAATGACTAAGTTTAATGTGGTACCCGGGATTGGATCCTGGAATAGAGAGAGAACGCAGATGGAAAGCTTGTAAAAGCTGAAAAGGGTCTGCAGCCAGGGATGCATGTGAAGTCCACACAGACTTCTCAGTTTGTACCAATGCCACATAAAATGCTAACGTTAGTAGGGAAGTGAGTGAGGGGTGTAGGGACTTTCTGTATTGTCTTTGTCATATTTTGTAAGCCTGAAAATTCCAAAAGAAAAATTAACTAAAAATAAGGATGACTGAGCACAGGCTAGCAAGCTTGGGGAGAGCCAATACTATATGTTGCCTTGGTTTCTAGTGAACTTGAGCATCTTGCATAGCCTATCTGAAAGCTCATCTCCCCCGCTGCTCCCCACTCAGGCAAGACCCCATAGACAGACAACCCTCCTACTGAAGGGACCAAGCAGTTTGCCCTGAGCAGCAGGTTTCAGCTCCATGTCTGACTGCAGACTTATTCCAACAAGCCCCATCACATCCTCCCACGGGAAGCCAGAGTCACGCCACCATCTTGAGACTAGAAAGCTTACATCCTATAGGTTCTGACTACTCACTTGCAGCCCACGTGTAGGCAAGGGTGTCATCCTTTCCTGGATGGCACATTTATATCAGTACAGGGCTGTCTGATACCCTTCACCAACAGGGGGGACAGCAATGAAAACGAAGTGCGTCGCCTGTTACCCTGTTTCCCAGGGGAGCTGGGAGACCCTCCTCCCAGAGCTATTGTCTAGGTCAGAGCTTACTTCCTTTTGCTTTTCTGACCCCTCAGCCCTGGGCAGAGAAGGGACGATGGACAAGACGGTGAAAAGACAGAGATGATGATGAGGAGGAAAGTGGTGATAAGGAGCCAGAGGACAAGAAGCCAGGATGGGGGAACAGGAGAGAACAATAATTTCTAAGGCAAGGAGTTTAGGGGACTTAGACCGGTCCCGACTATCTAATGGTACAGCTGGTGTCGTGAGTTTGGGATCTTGCTCTCACTCCATCGCTCAGCCACGTGGCCTTGGGCAATTCTCTCAACTTTAATGAGGCTAACAGTACCTATGTGACCCATACTTACCAGCTGGATGAACCTTAAATCTACTGCTCAACATGAGAGTCTTTTTTTAAAAAAAAAATCGCACAGTTAATTAATTAATTAATTAATTAATTAATTAATTAATTAATTTCGGGGCACAGGGACTTGCTGTATAGTCCTGGTTGGACTCAGACTTCCAGTGCTCCCCTGACTCTGCCTTTGAAGAGTGCTGGGATTACAGACCTGTGCCAGCATACCTGTCTTGACAGTATACCTGTTACAAACAGAGTAAACACATTGAGGACTAGAAGGTATATTTCTTTCTTTCTTTCTTCATAGGTGCAAAATTACCTGACAAAAGCAATTTAGAGGTGTCTTAGTTAGGGTTTCTGTTGCTGTGAAGAGACACCATGACCACAGCAACTCTTACAAAGGAAACGTTTAATTGGGGTGGCTCGCTTACAGTTTCATAGGTTCAGTCCATTATCATCATGACAGGGAGTGTGGTGGTGTGCAGGAAGACATGGTACTGGAGTAGTAGCTGAGAGTCGTATATCTTGCAGGCAACAGGAAGTCTATTGAGCATAGGGAACCTTAAAGCCCACCCCCATGGCGACACACTTGCTCCAACAAGGCCTTACCCACTCCAGCAAAGCCACACCTCCTAATAGTGCTGCTCCCTATGAGATTATGGGGATGAATTACATTCAAACTACCCCAGAAGGGTTTACCTTGGCTCACAGTTCAAGGGTACAGTCCATCATGGTGGGGGATGTCAGGGCAGCAGGAGCCTGAGGTGGCTGGCCACATCGCATGTATAGTCAGGAAGTAGACCCAGATGAATGTTAGTATTCACCATTTCTCCTTTTTATGCAGTCCGAGGGGCCAGCCATAGAATGGTGCTGCCTGCCTTTAGGGTGGATCTTTCCACCTCAATTAATCCAATTTAAATAATCCCTCCTTGACACGTCCAGAGGCTTGTCTCCTGGGTGATTTTAGATCTGGTCACGAGGACAATACTAACATCATAGTAAGGCAGTTGAAGAACACTGGAGTATTGATGAAAAGGTGTGGTCCAATGGGGAGCACCAAGACACCCAGCAGTAACAGTAGTCTCTGTATAGCCACAGGCTTGATGGGGGAGAACTACGCAATGGATTGCAATGGGTGGTGGTGGGGGGGTCGTTTGACTTGCAAGTGGACAGAGGAGTATGATATGAGCTAGACCTTGAGGTATGAATGCTTAGGAACCATTTCATGGGCGACAGCACTGGGTTGGAATCCAGAGAGAGGTTCTCACAGCAGTGTCCATGCTTATGAATCCTGCTGGGTCTTTGTAAGTCTTAATCATTTCATCTTCACAGGAGCTGGGGAGATGGATCCGTGGGTACAGTGCCTGGTGTGCAAGCGTGAGAACGTGAGTTCGGATCCTCAGAACCCACATAAAGTCGGATACGGCAGCATTCATCTACTCCTACAGCAAAATGGGAGGCAGCGACGGGAGCTGGAAGCTCTCTGGCCAGTTAGCCTGGTATATACAACACCGAAATGACAGGAGACGCCGTCTCAAACAAGGTGGAACCTGAGGACCAACCCCCGAGGCTGTCCTCTGACCGCCACATGTGTGCTAAGGCATGTGTGTGCTTGTACACATGCATACAAAAGGAAAAGGAAAGGATAATGCTTTTATTTTTGACCTGAGTAAAATGCAAAGCATGAGTAAACACGCTTCCCTTTATTGCTGACTGAGACTAAGGTCATAAGACGTGGGCTGGATTTTACTGGACACGGTTTGGATCCGAAAGAGGAGATTGAGAAACGGATCCATCTTGCAAGAAGTACCAGACACTAGGAACTAGACCTAAAGCTCCTTTAAGCCTTTGTTTAATCCCATGACTTTGGGCTCTTCTGGTTCACCTTATAGACAGAGCAGTCCGTGGGCTTGGACAGCTGGCCACTCTGGTTACTAAGCAAGGCTGGCACTCAGCCTCTCTCACGGGCCTTGCACCGCTGGGACTGACTATCTCTCACCTAAAATCTTGCAGCTGCTACCTAGCCAGTTAGTCCCATCTCTGCTCCCCCTCAACCCCTGCCCCAAATCCATAGCTTCTTCACTACAGGGTGCAGCCAACTGACCCTCAAAAGATGAGGTCACTCCAGTCTTCTGCTTGAAACCCTGCATGTGCCCCTAGTTCCCTCAGAGTGAAAGCTAAGGTCTCGTGACATCCTCGAGGGCCCCAGGAGCCACCGGGGACCAGTATTTGTTTCCTGCTGCTTTCCTCTCGGAGCCCCTCCAGCTCTGCTGCCTCCTCCCTTTGCTCTGGCTGCACCCTCTGACTGGAAAGTCTTTCCTGAGGATATCCATATGCAACTCCCTCACTTCTTCAAATCTTTGCTCGAGTGTCAGCTTCTCAAGGAAGCTTCTGTCAATCCTTTTAAAAATAGTAACTGCACACCCCCTTCCCCAGCGTGCTGCAACCCCGTTACCCCGAGAGTCTCATTTCTACAAGCATTTATCACCCAGCTCACTTCTTCATTTCCTTAGTATGCTCCTTGTATCTTTCTCTGTCTCCCTTCACTAGATGGTAAGCCACATGAAGGCAGGGACTTTGGTAGATCTAATGTATCCTAAGTGCCTAGAACACTTAGTGGCTGCCCAGAAATGCTCACTGGGCAATTGGTTTTGCCTTGGCTCATTTGGATTGTTGGATGAAGCAAGTCTACTGCCCATTGGTGATGATCGTTCAGTTGGCATCCAGCTTCCAGGTAGGCTCTGAGTTCAGGCTAGGGCTGAAGCAATTCACCCCCATTCACAAACTGAAAGTTGAGTCTTAACCTTGCATAAAGCTCAGGTAGGCTGACTCCTGGTGAGTCTTCTTTTCTGAGGGTCTCAGGTTAAGAAAAGGTACTGGAGCATGAGGAAGGGTTGCTGGGAAGCCAGGTGGAGGGGGCGATCCCCACTTTGGGCTGAGTTGGGGAGTTGTGCATAGCTGTGAGATGGACCAGAGGAACTGTACTTTTCCAGAACTTTCTCCTGAGCTGCAAGCCCAGAATTTGAGAGGATGAAGCAGGAGGATTGCCTTCTGTTTTATGTCAGCGTATTCCACGTAGTAACTTTGATGCTAGCCTGAGCTACAGAGCCTATCTGAAAAACAATGGGGCTGGAAAGGCAGCTCAGCCATTAAGATCACTGGCTGTTCTTGCAGAGGACCTGTGTTTGATTCTCAACACCCACATGGTGGCTCACACTTAACTCTAGTTCCAGGGAATCTAATGACATCTTCTTCTGGCCTCTGCATACCCATGGTACACAGACATATATGCAGGCAAAACACCCATACACGTATTTTTTTAAATTAAAATATACAGATTCAAGGCTAGAGAAATAGCTCAGTGGTTAAGAGCATTTGCTGTTCACGCAAGGGATCTAGTGTGGCTCACAGGCTCACAACCACCTGTAACGTCTTTCCGGGGGGTCCTGATGTCTTCTTCTGGTCTTTGTAGACACACACACACACACACACACACACACACACACACACACGCACACGCACACGCACACGCACACGCACACGCACACGCATGCGTACACACACGCATGCGCACACACGAACGCACTCACAAATCAAACAAAACTACTGGCTCAGAGTGTGTCACAGTTGGTATTGTGTCTGCAGGGAGCCCTAGGTTTGATCCCCAGCAGAACATAAGGCCAGAAGGTGGAGACCGGAGGATCAAGAGTTCAAGGTCATCCTCCATTATATAGTGAGTTTGAGGTCAGCCTGGATTGCCCCGAAATCCTGTGTCACTAACAAGAAACAGTAAAAAGAATGGCTAAAAACCAAACAACAATATAAAAAGCCCCTTTCTCCCCATTCTACGCTGACCCCAGTCATTCTCGCCTCGAAGGCTTATCTCTGATGAGGCAGTGGCTGAGTGGAAGAGAAAAGGATTTGGACCTTGGTGCTGATCTTGCCAGTCAGTGCTCTGGACTCTGAGCTGAACCTGCAGGAGAGGAAGCACCATAAACAGGGGACTGGGTGCTCATCCCTGTCCTTTCAACCCCACCTCTAAGCTACGTTTTCATCTGCCCAAAGGGAACAGTTAAGCCTGGCCTGTCTCCCTTTCAGCACTCTGAGGATCAAGTGAAATAATGTATATGAAAATGTTCCCAACAGAATAAAGAGCTTTATCAGGATAAGAAGTTGCTTTGATTCCAAATGATGTCAAGGGTGAGGTTTCTAAGAAGTCATTTGTGTGTTTGTGTGGGTTGTTATGTGCTCTCTCTCTCTCTCTCTCTCTCTCTCTCTCTCTCTCTCTCACACACACACACACACACACACACACACACACACACACACAGAGAGAGAGAGAGAGAGAGAGAGAGAGAGAGAGAGAGAGAGAGAGAGAGAGAGAGAGAAAGAGAATCTCAGGGATGCTCTATTGAGAACAAGAGGAAGTGGACTATAAACTACCCAGCTTGCTCTGAGATGGGGATGCTGATTGGGTGAGCACCCTCACTTGGGTTCTACCCTTCTCTGACCTGAGACCCTGCTACTTAATCGTGAGGCTGGGATCTTTGGCGCCACTGGAGGGAGGGGCAAATTGGGTCAATAACTTGGTTTGTTCAGGACCTGAGTAGCTATCCGTAGAAACAGATCTGTTCTCTGCCCCCGGCCGTCATTACCTTCTTCCTCTCCGCAACATGCATGTCTCCAACATCTTATTATTCCTAGCTAAAAAATGAGAAAACTGGGGGTCAGAGAGGTTAACAACCCGCTCTAGCTCATTGGAAACTGGCAGCGCTGGCCTTGGAGCGAAGACATCTGCTTTCAAAACCCACAGACTTTCCTTGTGCATTAGCTACTTGCCTCACTGTGAGGAACGACTCGGTGCATAGACTAGGCTGACTCAGAACTCAGAGATCCACTGGTTTCTGCCTTCCAACTACTAGGATTGAAGATGTGGACTCCCAATCTCCGACTGATAACTGCTAGCGAAGGGGAAAAGCTCTCTCCAAGGGAGTATGCTGGGTATACAAACCACACTAAAGGCGGGCCTTGTGCCCAGCAATAGATGCTGAACCCACAATGAACTCAATGGCATTTTTTGAGGCTTAAAAAATTTATTTTGTCTCAAGGAATTGTCTGGGCATTTTGTAGCCTTATAGGTCTTTTGCTTATATGTGTGTGTCTTGGTGTTTCTTGTGCTAATTCATTGGTTCCCCCTGTTCCCCCCCCCCATTTGTTTGGTTTGTCCTATTCTGGTTTGTTTTAGATGCCTGTTCATTTTCTAGTGAGCGAGAAAGAGTGTGGGTTTAGGTAGGTGGGGAGATAGGGAGGGGCTGGACGAGCTGGAGGAGGGCAAACTGTAATTAAAATGTATTGTATGAAAAAAAAATCTATTTTCAACTAAAAAAAAAAAAGATGTAGCCTAACACATTCAGCCTCTTCTTCCCTTTAATATCCGATGCCACTGCCCACTTCCTCTTGGAAGTCTTCCTTGGTTGGTGTGTCTGGAAGCTTCCTGCACTTCCTGTAGCTTCAGGTACTCTCTTGGCTCTTCCACAGAGCCAGCTCTTCTCTTCAAGGAGGCTCTGGGTCTTTGACTATCCTCACAGGGTCTCATGTACATAGGACCCGTGAGCCAAGCATTGGAAAGTGTTGCCCGATGGGCTGATCAGTGGTGGAGGTGAGGTGCTAACAAGAATTTCATCTGAAGGACAGAGTGAGTGAGCCATCTCACATCCAGTGTACTGGTCTGCAGGATCATCTGCCTCAGCATCGGGGTGCCATGCTGGACCAGGCTTTTTCTTTTAGGCCGCCAACAGCTCCCAAATCATGACACAGAGATTTATTATTAGTTTCGAATGCTAGGCCTAGCTTAGGCACATTTCTGGCTAGTGCTTTTAACTTAACCTGTTTCTCTTTATCTACCCTTTGCCTCGGGCCTTATTACCTTTCTTCTGTATATCTTGCTTTCATTGCTTCTCTGTGTCTGTCTGTCTGGCATCTGCCTGGCTTTTTGCCCTGGGCATGTCCTCATTCTCTCCTCCACCTTCTTTCATTCTTTCTTCTCTTCTTTCGAGCCTAGATTTCACCTCCTATTTATTCTCTCTGCCTGCCAGCCCTGCCTATCCTTTCTCCACCTAGCTATTGGTCGTTCAGCTCTTTATTAGACCAATCAGGTGCCTTAGGCAGGCAAGGTGAAACAAATGCAACACATCTTTACATAGTTAAACAAATGCAACACATC
>CABHPR010149535.1:0-50152 GCA_902168415.1 Peromyscus melanophrys | reverse complement strand
GGGCTCATGGTCCTTAGGTCATTGGGGCACAGCCTTGAAGGGGCTCACGGTCCTTTGGTCATTGGGGCACACCCTTGAAGGAGATTGTGGTCCTTAGGTCATTGGGGGCACACCCTTGAAGGGGTCATGGTCCTTAGGTCATTGGGGCACACTCTTGAAAGGGATCATGGTCCTTCATTGGGGCACACCCTTGAAGGGGGTCATGGTCCTTAGGTCATTGGGCACAACCTTGAAGGGGGTCAAGGCCCTTCATTGGGGTACACCCTTGAAGGGGGTAATGGTCCTTAGGCCATTGGGGCACACTCTTGAAAAGGATCATGGTCCTTCATTGGGGCACAGCCTTGAAGGGGATTATGGTCCTTAGGTCACTGGAGCACACCCTTGAAGGGGATCATGAGCCACAGTCTTTTCCTCTCTTTCATTTTGCTTTCAGCTCCCGAAGTGAGCCATTTGCTCTGTCTCTGTCTCTTGCTCCCAGCAGGCTGTGCTGTCTCACCAGAGAACTAAAGCAATGGCTCTTCAATCTTGGAAACTCCAAAACCATGAACCACAGCAGATCTTCTCTCTTGATGAGTTGTCTCAGGCTATTTCCTTACAGTGATGGAGAACTGATGGACACACTTGGTATGGGGTTGTTGACGAGTGAAGCCTAACTTCAGCATAACTAAAGAACTATCTTGTACCTTCTAAGGCTCTCAAGGTATCTTCATCCATTCTCTGCTGCTATAGCAACATACCTGATCCTAGGTAATTGATAAAGAGGACTATGTGGGGTAAGAGTTCTGGAGAGTGGGAAGCCCAAGAGTCTGGTGCCAGCATCTGCCATGCTTCTCTCCAGGCTCCTGGGCTGCTTCAGCTCATGACAGAAAGTAGAAAAGCAGGTGGGTGTATGCTAGAGAGGCAGGACACAAGCGTGACCTGGCTGTATAGCAACCTGCTCTTGTGGTAGCTAATCTTGTCCTCAGCATTAATTCCTCTTAAGGAACTAGTCACCTCTTAACGGTTTCATTACTTCTCAACACCATTAGACTAGGAGTCAAATTTCAACATGCATTTCAGAGGAGACAGGCCATATTCAAACAATAGCACCAGGGTCGGAAGCAAGAACCTTTGGTGTCACATCCACACTACAGAAATAGAATTACCCAGACTAGTGGCAAGACTGGCACGTCTTCCTTGTTTGTAAAATAAGGATATGGGGTTGGGTAATGGCTTTCTAGCCTTCCTGTGATTTTTGTAAGCTAAGGGTACAAGTAACTTGAGATGGACTTGATGGCTCTACCTGGGGTCAGCTAGAGGAAGAAAGCCTGTGAGCCTCCAATGAGACCCTTTGGGGAGGACTCCAGTTTGGGAAAATAAGATATGGTTGGTCATGTGAGTGTAAGTGGATGAGATATTGTAAAACAAGAAGTTTGTCACCCCCTGACAAACCCGGCAGCCTAAGTGAAGGTCTGGGCTGCAAAACACTGGCCTAACCATAAGGAGACATCCATCTGGGGGGGACATGACAGGGACTGGGAGTGGCAACATCAGGAAATGGGGCAGGGAATGGGCCAGTGAACTAGTCAGGCTCTCAGCTCTGCCTTTCCCTTTCTGGTGTGTACACGTGCATGTGGAGTCATTCCTCAGGAGCGGGCTAGTAAACTGGTGATGTTCCCAGCCGCATCTTTCTTCGACTTTATCTTTTCTTTCCTTGTGTGAATATATGCATGTAACTGTGGGGTCATTCTTCAGGAGCAGTCTCGTCTACCTTGTGTTTTGAGATAGACTCTCACTGGCATCTGGGGCCTGCTGATCAGGCTAAGTGACTGGTTAGTGAGTCCCAAGGATCCATCTCTCTCTGCCTCCCCAGTGCTGGGGTTGCAAGCAGCAGCACCATGATCCCTCTCCCTTTTAAATGCGTGTGCTAGAGACTGAACTTCGGTCTCCATGCTCTAACAGCAAGCACCTTACCGACTGAGCTCTCTCTCCAGCCTCCTCCTCATTGCCATTTCTTGAGATTTGTGTTCCCTGCTGGCCCCATACTCTCTATACGGATGAAGATGACCTTGAACTTCTGATCCTCCTGCCCGCACCACTACACCCAGTTTACATTGGGCTGGAGATAGAACCTAGGGTTCTTGCCTGCCTGGTGAGCACTCTGAACTACATCCAACTGAAATACATCCTGAGCCCTGGACTCTTTCTTTATGCTGAACAATTAGGGCTGAGTGTGCACTGGGGCTCTTTAGTTTTCAGGGGAGGGAATCCCAAGAGATGACACTGCCATTCTTCAATTCGAGGAGGTGGGTTTGAGTGATTAATGTGCATATAAAAACGAGCATAATTTTACTTATTTTCGAAACTAGCCTGTCAGGGCATGGTAGTTACTTAGTTTTTTAAAAAGCAAGATAAAAATAATATACAGGGGTCTGTGGTTGTGCTCACATCTGTCACAGCTTGTGAGGAGGTAGCTGAAGTCCCAAATCAATAAGGTAATTGAGTTATTTCCTTGAAGTGTGTCAGGCTATTACTTTAAGTGAATACAGGGCAGTTGGCTGTGTTTGCTCAGCTTTAATCAGCTTTGGACTCGCTAGGCACATTGATCTCTTCCAACACCATTTGGTGTTTGCCTTGAACTGGGAGAAGTTGTCTCTGTCTCCTCCATTCCTTCCTCCTGCCCTTTCCTCCTCTCCTTTTCTCACCATTCCTCGGGCCTCTGAAAAAAACAAAGCAAAAATGCACTTGTCTCTGCCAAATGAGCTAGAAGCTTTCCGCTCCACATCACCACCCCTTGTTCTAAGAGCAAAATCAATTTTCCAAGACTCTTTACACTTCTACACACACACACACACACACACACACACACACACACACACACACACACACACTCAGCGCCTCTGCTCAACAATGTGCTTTTTAATTTAGGAAAAGCATCAAAACAACAGTCTACTATAGTTCTGCAGTGTGTCCTAGGGCAGGAAAACGGTTCCCAATCCAGCAAGAGACATTGTCCTCATTGAAGCTGCTCCCGACTCTGGCCAGCTCACAATCCCAACCTTTGTGATGACCAAAGAATCATGGCCTGTCCCATTCCCTCAGACTCCACCCTGCTGGCCCCCAAAGGTCACTGTCAGTGATGTCACGGAAAAGTATGTGTTAAGAGAGCCTGTCCTCAGAAGCAGCCCTGGAAACTGTCGGTGGATTCCAGAAAGCTAGTAGGGTTGCTTCCGCTCAGCTCTGGCCCTGGGAAATGTCTCCATCTTGGAAACATAACACTGGAGAAGGACTCCACTGAGGCTCGTGTGGCCTGGGTGGGAGATCCCACTGTCAGTGTGGATGAGCTGCCCTCCGCTGTGCTCTCCAGATGCCTTCCCCAGGCAGTCCATGGAGGACAGGGGAGGCTGGGCCTTGACCCCTCTTTCCAGCCCTGGGTCTTTCCTTGCATAGCTGTCTCTACTTTTTCTCTTCTTTTTATTCATTTGCCTTTGCATCCCCCCTTGTGTAGATTCACACACAGATGTGCACACTCAGGCACATCCCATCCTGCTTCACCCATCCAGCCCTCTCTTGTTAACCCTCTATGGCTCTAACTGGGGACCAGAAACATCCAGCCAAAGCCTAGCATAGCCACGTCAGCACTGCCTTTAGCTAGAGCCCACACAGGTGGTTTGCCTGTCAAGAGCACCTCCCCAACAGTTTAGGGCTGCAGAACTCATGGAAAATGGAGAAAGGATCTCAAACTCCAGAACAAACTCTTCCCCAAGACTTCACGGTGTTAGCACTGCCTCTGGGACACAACTGTCCCGGGTGTCCACAGGTGACTTCCAATGATGCTTCAGGCTACTCCAGTTGGGAGCTGACTGCACTGTGATTTTAGGCTGAAGAAACCAAGGTGGGGTAAGGTGGTACTAAATACTCAGTAAAGTGTTCACCTCAAAAGCTTCAACACCTGAGTTTTCATCCATAAAACCAATGTTTAAAAAACAAACAAACAAACAAAAAAACCAGGGACAGTGGCTTGTGCTTGTTGTTTGGGGCCTGTGTGACAGAGACAGGGAGATCCTTGGGACTCCCTGAGGTCTGTGTAACAGAGACAGGTAGATCCCTGGGGGGGCTAGCCTTACTTTTTTTGTTTGTTTGTTAAAAAAGCAAAGAAAAAAGAAAAATGGTGGTGAGCGTTTGAGTAATGAGGCTAGGTTGTACTCTGACCTTCACATGTACGTACACACACACACACACACACACACACACACACACACACACACACACGGATACTCTGGGGCAAAGTGGTGCAGCCATGTGGTAGGTTTGAAAGTAGGCTTTTTGACTCAAAGATCTAAGACTCTTTACTACCCTGTGGTTTAGAAACCGTAGTAGGTAGCCAGGATTATTTACCCTACAGAAGGGAGGAGGTTTGCACATGCTTGTGCACACAGGGACTGCATCAACACATATGCAGGGACTGTGTAATTAATGTAAGGAACCTGGAGCTTGATAATGGAGGTGGGGGGAGCATTCTTGCATTCTCTTTTAGCACCCGCTTCTCTGATACATCTTCTCCTTGGAATCAGTCTTTCACCTTAACACTGCCCAAGGCTGTTGCTGAGGCTGCCACTGCTCAACACTCCAGGTCCAGCAGGAACAAGTCCTAGCTTCAATCAGACCCACTGCTGTGGTGGTATTGTGTTCCCCAAAATATTGTGTATGCTAATAAACTTATCTGGGGTCAGAGAACAGGACAGCCACAATGTTAAACATGAGGTTAGGCAGTGGTAGCATACGCCTTTAATCCTAGCATTCCAGAGACAGAAATCCCTCTGGATCTCTGTGAGTTCAAGGCCACATGGGAAACAGCCAGGCGTGGTGACCCACGCCTTTAATCCCAGAAAGCACGCCTTCAATCCCAGGGAGTGGTGGTAGAAAGCAGAAAGGTATATAAGGCATGAGGACCAGAAACTAGAGGCATTTGCCCTGGAGAAGCCTTTGGCCTGGAGAAGCATTTGGCCTGGTTAAGCTTTCAGGCTTCTAGCAGCAGTTCAGCTGAGACCCATTCTGGATGATGGCTCGGGGCATCCAGTCTGAGGAAACAAGACCAGCTGAGGATCCAGCGAGGTGAGATAGCTGTGGCTTATTCTGTCTCTCTGACCTTCCAGTGTTCACCCCAATAACTGGCCTCGGGTTTGATTTTATTAATAAGAACTCTTTAAGATTCATGCTACACACTGCTCAACACACTCCAGGTCCAGCAGGAAGAAATCCTGGCTTCAATCAGACCCCACGCTACTCTGGTCCTGTGTGTCACCTCCTCTGCCTCCCTCTCAGTTCACTCTGTTACACATTTCCTCCCACTGAGGACTCAAGCCTTTGTGAGCCAGGCCCCCTGGCTGCTCTATGCCTTCCCATCACGCTTTGGGATGACTTCCTGTGGTCTTCCAAGTCTCACCTTGTGACATCTCTCTCATACCATCTCACGTCTTTTCCTATAACGTCTTGCACTTCTGACCCTTCATTTCAAATGTGATCAGAATAGAGTGTTAGGACAATCTGTGTATCAGTGGGTAGAGGTTGGAGGGTGGGAGGCTGGAGGGTGGGAGAGCATCTGGAGTCTGTTTCCATACCCTAACTGTCCCAGAGGGACCGAGAATAGGGAAGGATTGCAAAGAAGGGGTCTGCAAGGGTCTGGAGAGGGACTCTCCATAGGGCTTACTGGGGCAAGTCTGATTTCAGAGTCAGACCAGCAGAGGCCAATGCTTGCTTAAGGGAAGTTTCTGGAAAGTTTTGCCTCACTGCAGGAGACTTTCCTAGAAGACCTTTTGACGACTCTTTCAACCCTTTACCCGATTCCGATATAACTGTGGTGTTCCGCGGGTTGTACAGAAGGCAGGGGCTCTAAAAATAGAAAGCATTATTATTACCGATTAAATTTCTTTCCACCTACAGAATTTTCTCAAAGTAATAAGAAGAGGAAGCCTGAGCGTGCTCAAGTGTTCAGGGAGCAGAGATGTGTGATGAAAGAGTGGGGAGGGAGCACAGTCAAGGTGAGGCCAGCCAGGTAAAATGCAGGTTAGGGTAAAGAGTACCGGGGAAGGGGACCTTTCTGGCACACTGACTTTTAAAGGGAGGTGCATGGAGCTCTGAACTACTCCCCCCCCCCCCCCCCCCCCCCCCGCCACTCCCCGTACAGCTGGAGCCAGCGCTGAACCTTCAGGGTGGAGCTGGTCTTTGTACCTGTCTGCACGGGGTGAGGCAGGAGTGCTCCCAGAAACTCAGACAGCCTCTGATGTCTCTGCACTTCTGGCTTCTGGAGCTAGCGTGTTTCTGAGGACACCCACGGTGGCTCAGGAGCTAGAGAGTCCCAGGAAGAAACCATGGGAAAAGATTCAGTTTTTATGTTTCCCTCAATACCCCTCCCCGCACTGTGTGTGTGTGTGTGTGTGTGTGTGTGAACGCATGTATACGCGTGTGGTAAAGGCCAGAGGTCGATTTCTGGTCTCTTCACTGAACCTGAAGCTTGTTGGTTTGGAAAGACTAGCCTCCCAGCCAGCGGTTCCAGGAATTTGCTCATCTCCCTCCCCTCAGAGCGCTGGATGACAGACATGCATGGCCACACCTGGCTTTTATAAGCGTGCTGGGACTCCAAACTCAGGTCCTCAGCAAGACAAACATGACCCACCTAGTCATCTCACCTGGCTCCCTTCCCCTCCCTCTTTCTCTTCCTTCTTCCCTCTCCTCCTCTCTCTTTCCTTCCCCTCCTTTCCTTCCCCTCCCCCTCCTCTCCCCTCTTTCCCTCTTCTTTTTTTCCCAGCATCCCTCAAACTGACACAGCACCAAGTCCTACAAGTCTGGATTCCCCTGTCAGCCCACTGGAGTGATTTAGGACAATTTAGTGCCTCCTACGAACAGCACCACAAAATCCAGCCACCTGCATGTGTACGCTGTAGCCCTTCCTGTTTGTTGGCCTACTCCTCATCCCAAGAACCTTCTCGAACACTCTGCAGGAGTCATCGTATCCCTGTGAAATCCAATGGGGCCAAGCATGAAACCTGGTTCTGCTGGGAACTAGATTGGGCTACTTGGGTCTGAAATAGAATTACACCAAATTGCCATTTGTTTATAGGTAAAAGGGAGGTTGTATGACATCTTTTTCACGTGGTTTAACATAATCCCTCTAAGTTTTCTCTTCTGCAAGATAGAAATGGATAATGGAGCCTGTCTCACCTGGTGGTGGTGAAGATGGGATGAGATAATGTGTGTGAACCACTTTTCACACCTCTAGCACGATGCTTAATATATGCTAGTGACTGCAATTAGTGTGGATACTAATATGGATATTAGCATGGGTCACTAGCTTGGTGGTCTCATTTCCCAGACTAAAACCAGTGGTCTCTATTGGTTATGGAGCATCAAGACTTAGTTAGGGAGCTTGCCACTTCATAGGAGGCCCAAGGAACCCCTAGAGGACAGATATGACTTTCCACACTTGCCTGATGTCACAGAGGCTGTAAGTTACTTCAGCCGCTAAGTCATATGCTCTTTCTTCAGCTGTCATGACTGTCCCCTCTAGAGCCCAGCTTCTTAAGCTATGTGTTGGGCCCTGGTGTTGAGTCGAGATCATGGACAGTATGGCAACACTTAGAGCTTTCTGAAAGTGCAGATGACCAAAAATGAACTCAGAGTCAAATGCGTAGGCATCGGAGGCATTTCCAGCCGTGCCCGCCTGTGTGGTATCATAACTTCTCCATAGTCTCGGTCCTGAACACACAACATACGCACTCTGCACCGGGCATGCGGTCACAACACTCGGCTCAGATTCAGGACTGTTGTATGCCACAAACTGTAGTGTTTTTAGTGAACACTCAACGTCTTTCTGCTCCCATAGAAACATTAGGTATAATTTAGGAAAACAAAAATTTTTAAAAATATTTTCCTGTCATCATTCCTCAGTATGAAAGCATCAGATTAGTATTGGGATTGTACTGTGTTAGAATTTTGATTTTAGCAGTTACTGCTTGAGTTTTATAAAACCCTGTTAAAGGGATTTTGGCTTGGGATTAGAACAGGATGTCCAACAAATTCTGAAATGGCCCTAAACAGACTTATACCATTTTGTGCTCTACAATTATGTTATGTGATGTTCTCAGCACTGAGGTTTATAAAATAAAATTATCAACCAACACCAAAAAATGTTGAAGATTCTCTAGATCCTGCCATGTCAATCTGCCAAGATTTATTGTTTGTGTAAAAATAAACAAAGAGATCTCATTAGCATGCAAATTTTCATATATATATATGTATATGTATATATACACCAAAGAATGACTTTAACATAAGGTTCCTTACGTTTTCTTATCAGTAAATGCTTGATACCGATTTTATAAGGTTCCTTACGTTTTCTTATCAGTAAATGCTTGATACTGATTTTATATTCCTATATATATCCCAGGGGTCATGTAAAAACTTCTTGGGTATCACATTCCAACAAACACTTCTTAACTGGTGCCCATACAAGCAATCCTAATTAAAATCAGCAGACAAAAGAAATGACATCAGGTTAGGAGGGGACTTCCTGGGGAGAAGGTTTCAGCAGGAGAGCAGGTCCGGGGAGAGAAAGAAGGGAATGGGGGCAGAATCTCAGCATATGTACACACGTATGAAATTGTCGAAGACTGAAAGGTTCTTGGGCAGGGGCTGTAGCGCTCAGTTGGTAGATTGCTTGCTTAGTTTGTGGGAAGCTCCGGGTTTGATCCTCACCACCCCATAAACCAGGCACAGTGGCACACACCTGTAATCCCAGCACTGGGAGGTGAGGCAGGAGGATTAGAAAGTCAGTCATTTTGGGCTACCTAGTCAGACTGAAGCTAGTCTTGGACACATGGCATTCCATTAAAAACAAAACAAAACAAACAAAACTCTGAAAGTGTCCCTTTCTACCCCCTCACATAGCCCAAATCACCTAAATACCTATCTTCTCCTTAGTTTTTCAATTTGAAACTGTGTTGGCTGGCATTTTGTTTCCTGTAGGAAAGGAAGAATGTGACTGACTCCTTTACGGCATCTCCTCCTCCTCACTGCTTTTATTCCTTCATTGCATACCCATGCTAAGCATCACTCTGCCACTGAGCCACACACCCCAGCCCCAAGCCATACGATTTTAAGCCATTCATTTTATATTTTTTAAAGATGGTCTTTTTATAAAAAAGAAAAATCTCCATTTTAGACAATTTCCATGCTATAACAGGGATTCTCCCATTACCACAGCAGATTCTTGTCGGCCTATTTATCGCTTTCATGTTTAGGGTGTGCTATTTGCATTCTGTCCCTTAATGATTATTAAGTCCTCGGTTCTATTTAGTTGATTTCTAAACTTGGAACTAAATGAATGTTGACAGTACGATTATGCAATCATTCTCTTCAGAACCAAAAAAAGTGTGATTAGACTCATAGAAAAGACACAATTGCAATACTATTAAGTTCCATTCAAGGGAGAATCCTTGAAGAGTCTGTAATCCATACTCAGAATTGCGATGCAGTTTCATTTTTTTATATATATATTTTAACTGTGCCATTTTTTAATAGGTCTTGGCTAAGTTTTCCTGGTTTTCCGATCTTCCTTCCTTTCTTCCTGTTTATAATATAATGCTATTCTTTCATCTTAGCCCTACAGTCACTGCGATGACTCATACAGTCAACTGTATGGGATCTAAAATCACCTAGGAGACAGGCCTCTGGTTATGCCTATATGTGATGGTCTAAATTAGGTTAATTGAGTTGGAAGACCCACCTTAACAGTGGGTAGCACCATCCCATGGGCTCCTGGACTGAATAGAAAGACCATGGACTGGGCACCAGCATTCATCATGTGCTGCTTCCTGACGGCTCTAAGCAGCCACCTCTGGATTCTACTGCTATGCCTTCCCTAACACTATGGGCTGTAACTCCTTAAACCAAAACCCAAACAGACCCTTCCTCCCTTCCATCTCAGCAACAGGAAAGGGAGTCAATGCAATCGCCCAGCAAACACTGGTTTTGGGAGCATTCTTCCGCTCTGGCAGCCAGCCCTGCAAGTGCTCTGTGCTCTGGCTTGCTAGAGGAATTCTGCGGGATCTCAGTTCACTTCCTGTCTTTTGTGGTCCTATGTTGTCCTCTAGGACACCTGCTTTGCTTGTCTGGAGGGTGTGTTGAGGTGGCTACGAGATGGGTCACAAAAGGCTGACTCCCAGGGTCTTTTGTATGTGTAGAACGCTTCTCCCCATCCCCAACTGGTTTATCTGAAATTCCAGGTTGGGGGTTATTTTTCCTGAGTGTTGACTCAGAACATGCTGTTTTGGTGGTGACAATGCAGCCATGGTTGCTTTGTAGGTGGCTAGCTTTGTTTCTTTCTCTCTGTTTTGGAAGCTTTTAGTGTCTCCTCAGTCCTCAGTGTTTCTCAGCTTTAGCTGAGTGTGTGTGTGTGTGTGTGTGGGGGGGGGTTGACTTAGTTTCCCAGCTTTAACTGAGTTATATGTGTATGTATAGGGGTATGCGTGGGGTATGCATGGCCTCATTTATAGTTTTTGTAAGTTCCAGACATTTGTCTTTCCCGGTTCTCTTTTATTGTTTTCTCCTTTTCATATTCTGCTTACTGATTTTCTGGACTCTCTAAATAGATGGTCTACCTACTGGACTGATCCTTTCTGGCCCCTCCCCCCCCCCCCGATATTTTCTGCCTCTTCCTCTTTGTTGTTGTTCTTGTTGGTGGCCTTTGTGGGGTAGGTGCCTTGGAACTTGCTTTGTCATAGCACAGGCTGGCCTTGAACTTCACTTGAGGCAATCCTTCAGCCTCAGCCTCTCAAGTGCTGGGATTATAGGCATGTGCCACCACACCAAACTGACACTCTTCTTTTCTTTCTTTCTTTCTTTCTTTCTTTCTTTCTTTCTTTCTTTCTTTCTTTCTTTCTTTCTTTCTCTCTCTCTCTCTCTCTCTCTCTCTCTCTCTCTCTCTCTCTCTTTCTTTCTTTCTTTCTTTCTTAATTTGTGGATCTGGAGGATTTCTTTGACTTTAATTTGTAATAACAATTTCTTACTGTCTGAATGTTACATATTTATAGCTGTGGTTTTTGTTTTATATGTATGACGTCTCTTTGAATCTCTAACACCAGTTAGAATTATTCAAAAAGGTCTTACTTTGAGTGGTTGCTGAAGAGATGGTTCAGTGGTGAAGAGCAGGTCTTGCAAAGGACCCGAGTTTGGTTCCCAGTATCCATGTTGGGTAGTTTAGAACTGCCTGTAACTCTGGCTCCAGGAGATCCAACACCCTCTTTGTACCTCTTTTGATAGCTGTGCTCATGTGTATATAATCATACATACATATACAAACACAATTAAAATAAAGCTAATCTTTAAAAAGGCTTTGTTGTTGTTAGAGTGTGGTGTGTGTGTGTGTGTGTGTGTGTGTGTGTGTGTGTGTGTGTAAAGTTGCATTGCCCCAAACACCTAACAGTCCTTGGGCATCTATTCATAATTTTTGATTGGAAGAGTAAATTGATTCATTCATTTCTTTCTTTTTTTCTTCTTCTGTGGTTTTTTTTTTGTTTTTTGTTTTTTTTTTGTTTTTTTTTTGTTTTTTTGTTTTTTTTGACAGGGCTTCTCCGTGTAACCCTGGCTATCCTAGAACTCACTCTGTAAACCAGGCTGGTATCAAACTCAGAGATCCATCTGCCTCTGCCTCCCAAGTGCTGGAATTAAAGGCATGCCACAACCTCCAGCTTTGATTCATTTCTTAGTTCAGCACAGAGGTTTTTGTTTTGTTTTGTTTTGTTTTGTTTTTGTTTTGTTTTTTTGTGGGTATGTAGTCCTGTTTTCTTTCTTTAGAAATTTTTTTAGATTTATTTATTTTACTGTATATGTATGAGTGTTTTGCCTGCATGCATGTATGTATATCACATGTGTGATATCAGATCCCTGGAATTGGACTTATGGATGGTTGTGGGCCACCATGTGGGTGTTGAGAATCAAACCTGAGACTTCTGCAAGAGCAACAAGTGCTCTAAACTACTGAGCCATTTCTCCAGCCCCAGTCTTATTTCTTAACAGGATTCTTTCCTAAATGGAAGTCAGTTAAGTTACAAACTCCCTGTGTGTGTGTGTGTATATATATGTATATATATATATATGATGTATAATTCTAAGAATGCTTTATGGAATAATAAACATACAATTGATAATTATTATGAGGGGACATAACAGAGTATAGTTGGGAACATAACTTGGAGATCTAATTTACATTGGAGTTCTTGATTTTTTTTCCTGAGGTGGTAGAATTGGTTTTATGCTGTGGCTGAAACAGTAAGCTGAAGTTGCCTGGCAGAGTGGATATAAAAGTCTTCCCAGCAGAGGAAATAGCACATCCAAAGGTCCTGGGGCAGGAAAGATCATGGCATGCTCTAGGCACTGAGGGGAGGCTTGTGTGTCTATGAGGCTGTGACCAATGGCATAGATACACACGTTTAGTGTATGTGTGGGGCGAAGTGTGGGTGATAACAGACTAGCCAGAGGCCACAACATGGGAGCATTTGAAGATCAAGTTATGGGAAGAAAGTTTATATTTCAGTGCAACAACCAATCACTAAGGGATTTTAAGCCTAATACAATGGACAGTGAAAACACCAAAAGAAGTTAGGAGATTTTTATAGATGCCAGAGTTGAAAATAGAAGGCAGAACCAGATAGATTCATTAATGATGGAGAGATGGTTAAAAGAGGAGTGAAAAATGAGGATCAAAAAGGAAAGTGGTTCCAGGGATGAGCTGTTTCTACCTAAACAATTTGGTAGAAAGAAATGGAGTGGATAACTCTGAAAGAGTGATTTGGATAGAAGCCCCTGAGTCTAGTTGGTCCACATTAACCAGGAGTCATCCAAGTATACCCACCTTTAGTGTAGATGGGCCATGTTGACTGGGGGTCATCCAAGTATACCCACCCTTTTGTGTAGATCCTAAAATTTGGATTCTTAGATCTGGAGAGAACTGAGTCAAGGGGACAAAGGGACCCGTGTCAAAAAGGGACAGCCAGACATGTATATTCAAATTTGAAAGTAAAGGACGACCTTGGAGAGACTGGCATTGGATCATCGGATGTCCAGGCTGGGCCACAGGATCAAGAAGCACATGGACAGTGGTGGGAGGGGGTGAGTATTATCTGAGTGGTTGCTGGACTCTGTGGTGGTTTTGTTTGTAATTTTTCTTAGAAGCTTCTACAGTGTTTTCCATAATGGCCACGCCACATGCTCACCAGCATTGGTTAGCTTTTGTCTTTTGGTATCATTTGGCTTACAGGGTTTTTGTTTTTTGTTTTTTGGGCTATGAACCTCACAGGCCATTTTGTTGGTTTGTTTTGCTGTTCCCTAGCTACTTGCTTGTGAGATGAAACATATGGAGAAATAAGCCGTGACCTGTGATAGTAATAGTAAATCCAGACAATTCAGAAAATGGAAGAATATTTGTGTTTAAAAATTTAAAGCGCTTAATTATTGCTATTGTAAATATAGTAGGTAATGTAAACATAATGGAGATACACAGTAAATACTATAAATGTAGTAGATAAATGTAAATTGTAAACCATTGAGAGGTTTGCAGAAGAAAATGGGAATCAAATCAAAATCAAGAGACCCTATGTCAATGATTGTTTAAATTCTATTGTGTCTCTTCCCCTCCTGGTTTTGGGAAAACTCACTTTTGTGTGAACATTTTATTAGCATAGTCTCGTCGTACAAATGGTAAGTTTCCTCAGAGCACTGTTACACGTGTGCAACGATTTTCACACTGTTCACCCTCCCCACCGTCTTCATCCTTTCTTCCCCTTCCCCTCACCCCTTTCCTCCTCTCCAGTAATGTCCCTTCTACTTCCTTGTCTGTTTTTGTTTCTAGAGTCGACAAGTGAGAGAAAATATGTGCTACTTATCTTACAAGTGGGTCTAATTTCACTTAACATGATCTTCAATTCCTTGGGAACATTTCATTCTTTTTTTAAAATTATTTATTTTACATCCCGACTACAGTTTCCCTTCCCTCCTTTCCTCCCATTCCTACCCCCATCTCCCCTCCACCCCCTCCAATCCACTCCTCCTCTGTTTCTGTTCAGAAAGGGGCAGGCCTCCCATGGGTATCAGCAAAGCATGGCATATCAAGTGGCCATAACACTAAGCACCTCGCCTTGTACTTAAGCTGGGCAAAGCAATCTAATATGAAGAATAGGTTCCCAAGAGCCAGCCAAAGTGTTAGGGACAGCCCCTACATCCATTGTGGGAGTCCCATAAATAGACCAAGCTACACAACTGTCACATATATGTAGAGGGCTTAGGTTGGTCTTATGTAGGGCTCCCTGGATGTTGGTTTAGACTCTGTGAGTTCCTACGAGTCAGGTTAGTTGTTTCTGTTGGTTTTTTGGTGATGTTCTTGACCCCTGTGGCTCCTACAATCCTTCCTCCCTCTCTTTAGCAGTATACCCTGAGCTAAGCCTAGAGTTTGGCTGTGGATCTCTGCATCTGTTTCCATCAGTTACTGGATGAAGGCTCTCTGATGACAATTGAGGCAGTCACCAATTTGATCACAGGGATGGCCAGTTCAGGCTACATGTCCACTATTGCTAGAAGTCTTAGCTGGGGTCGTCCTTGTAGATTGCTGGGAGTTTCCTTTGCATCCAGTTTCTACTTGACCCAGAATGTCCCCATTTCCAGTCATCTCTTTCAATACTCACCCCCTCACCCCTCCAACCCAATCCTTCAAGTGCCCATGCCTACTTGCCTCCAGTACTCCTAGGAGATCTCTTTTATTTCCCCTTCCTAGGGATATCTGTGCATCCCTCCTTGGGCCCTCCTTGTTACCTAGTCTCTCTGGGTCTGTGGATTGTAGCATGGTTATCGTTCACTTTACAGTTAATATTCACTTATGAGTAACTACATACCATGTTGGTCTTTCTGGGTCTGGGTTACCTCACTCAGGATGATTTTCTTTAGATCCATCCATTTAACTTCAAATTTCCTGATGTCATTTTTGTTTTTGTTTTTGTTTTTGTTTTTTTGAGACAGAGTTTCTCTGTGTAGCTTTGGTGTCTGTCCTGGATCTTGCTCTGTAGACCAGGCTGGCCTCGATCTCACAGAGATCTGCCTGGCTCTGCCTCCCGAGTGCTAGGATTAAAGACGTGCGCCACCACTGCCCGGCGATGTCATTGTTTTTTAACAGCTGAGTAATACTCCATTATGTAAATGTGCCACATTTTCTTGATCCATTCTTCAGTTGAGGGGCATCTAGGTTGTTTCCAGGTTCTGGCTATCACAAATAAAGCTGCTCTGAATATAGTTGAGCAAGTGTCCTTGTGGTATGGTTGAGCATTCTTTGGGTAGATGTCCAAGAGTGGTATAGCTGGGCCTTGAGAAAGATTGATTCCCAGTTTTCTGAGAAACTGCATATTGATTTCCAAAGTGGCTGTACAAGTTTGTACTTCCATCAGCAATGGAGGAGTGTTCCCCTTGTTCTACATCCTCTCCAGAATAAGCTGTCATCAGTGTTTTTGATCTTAGCCATTCTGACAGGTGTAAGATAGAATCTCAGAGTTGTTTTGATTTGTATTTCTCTGATGGCTGAGGATGATGAACATTTCTTTAAGTGTTTCTCTGACATTTGAGATTCTTCTGTTGAGAATTCTGTTTAGGTCTGTACCCCATTTTAAAAATTGGATTATTTTTTTTTTGATGTCTAGTTTCTCGAGTTCTTTATATATTTTGGAGATCATCCCTCTGTCAGATGTAGAGTTGGTGAAGATCTTTTCCTATTCTGTAGGCTGCCGTTTTGTCCTATTGACATGTCCTTTGCCTTACAGAAGCTTTTCAGTTTCATGAGGTCCCATTTATTAGAGTCCATCTCAGTGTCTGTGCTACTGGGAACATTTCATTTTTAATGGCTAAATAATACTCTCTTGTGTATGTACTGCTGTGTGTGTGTGTGTGTGTGTGTGTGTGTGTGTGTGTGTGTGTGTTTTCTTTATCCATTCATCTGCTGATGGGCACCTGGGCTGATTCCATACCTCATCTATTGTGAATAGTGCTGCAATAACCATGAGTGTGTATATGTCTCCTTCATAGGCCACCTTTGATTCTTTTGAGTATATATCCACAGTGATACAGCTGGGTCATTTGAAAGTTCTGTATGTATTTTCTTGAGGACTCCCGTTTTCCATAATAGCTTCACTAATTTACATTTCTCCTCACCAGCATTTTTTCCCTTGTTTGTTTGCTTTCTTGATGGACAAATCCACTTCTGGTTCCACTTTAAATTCATATGAAATATTAAAAGAACTGCAGTCAGTTCTTTTCCCTACAGACACAATTAATCTTATGCTAATGGAGTACGGAAAAGTCTAGTTCTTTTTTTAAAAGAGGAAATCTGTGGAAAGGAATTCTTGGAGTTGCCGGTAGTGCTACATTCCCTCAGACCTGGGTAGTCGAGAAGCTCCTCTAGGTTCCTTGTGGAAACTCTTCCTCTTTTTAATACTCTCCTCTGGTCCTGGCAGGAGAAAGAAACACCCATGTTATTCAACAAACTAAAAAGCTAACTACCTTCAACTTGCTTTTGAGGCAACTAATATTTCACCAAAGGAGCCCAGGCCAGGCCTAAGAAGGCTCCAGACACTCTTGGTTGTTGTAATTGGCCCAGAGCCTTGTGGATGACTGAGGAGCTAGCAGGAAGTAGAACAAGAAGCAAAGGGTAATGGGAGCGCACTGGGGACTCTGTGAAGAAGCTCTTTCAATAACAGGACTGTTAAAGCTGTCTGTGAACAGATGAGCTTCTTCTAAAGAAAACCCGAAGATCTTACAGCTAGCTGACTTGTCAAGCAGGGTCCAGATACCAAGCTGCCAGACCCCCAGGCAGCAGTGAATGAGCATGAGTGTTGAGGCCAATGTCTGGAGCAAGCTCATCAATTCCTTCCCCGGCTTGCTTTAATGTGCTTCTCACTGCACTGCCCTGCTCCTGTGCCCTGCAGCATGTCCTCATGCTATCGGGTTGCATTTTAACAGAAGGAACCGTGGTGACATGGGCACTGCCCTTGACGTTGACCTAGTCACAGTGCGCAAATGTCCTGGTTCAGCACTTTGGCAGGTGTGTTGGTTAGTTTTAATTGTCAACTTGATACAGTTGAGTCACAAGGGAAGAGGGAACCTCAGCTGAAGAACGGCCTCCATTAGACTAACCTGGGGGCGTGTTGTGGGACATTTTCTCCATGCAGGAGGGCCCCCCCCCCCCCGCTCACTGTGGGCGGGGCCGTCTTGAGGTAGGTGGGCCTAAACTTTCCGTATAAGAAAGCTCTCTGAGAGTCAGCCAGTAAGCAAAGCTCCTTCAAGCTTTGTGCTTCAAGCTCCTGCCTTGAGTTCCTGCCGTGATTCCCTCAAGGATGAGTTGTGAACTGTAACTATAAACCCTTTCCTCCCTGAGTCCTTTGTAGTAAGAACGTTTTAGCATGGCGACAGAAAGGAAGTGAGAACAATGAGACCCAGAGAGTACACTTTCAGTCAAGGGGCTGTGCCAAACTGACTCATGAAAGAACTTGTTAAAGCCATTCTCCGGCAAATTGAAAACAATGGCAATAACTTAGGCTTCTAATTGGTGAAACCGCACTTGGTGTTTATGTAGATTTTGCATGCTCTTACGTCCTTAAAAAGAAAAGCTGTAGGGCTACCATCTTTCGCCCAGGGATCTGCAACTGCGTGGGCACCTGGGATGCTCAAGATGTCCTCCAGCTGGCAGGTCCCCGACGGGAGGGGTCACCCTGTGAGAAAGGACCAGCCATCCCGCTTGTTCACTCCCTCCGTCCGGTGTTTAGGCTGTGTCTATCCAATTTGCGCTTCCCCCCACCCCCACGCCACGTGCATTCCCCACCTCCTTTTCCCATCTGCAGCCTCCCTATTCTTATCAAAAGCTGCTCCTCTTCTCTAGATCGTGTAATGCCCGTTACCATAGCACCCGGGTACTTCACATTATTAAGACAATCTCTTTATTAGTAAGCCTGCTCCTCCCAGGGAGCCAGGCGCTTAGAGCCCTTTTGAGGAGATGATGAACCTGTGTCTTGGAGGCTCAGGGATTTGTCAAGGGTCAGGACAGACAGGTCCTGAGTGGTTGGGCTGATGTCCCGTTTCTGGCTAGCACCATTGCTGAGAGGATGGCTGGGATTTCGGTACTCACTCTGTTTCCTTCCCTTTCCCTCACACACTCAAAATAATTGTACATGTCATTATGCTTCGCATTATACTAAAGGCTTTCAAATGCAGCCTGGCTCTCCATCCTCGTAACATACCTTTGAACTCTGAATTTTGTGCTCATTTTCAAGGCTGAGGAGAATTTTATACTAATTTTTAAAGGCTGAGCAGGCTGTAGGGATGGAATTTGAAGGACTAACTGCTCATATTAATATAGTTATTCAAGGCTAAAGCTAGGACTCAGAGCCAGACTCAAACCCAGCCTGGTTATTGCAAGTCTGCAATAACCAGATACTCTAGAGGCTGGACAGTTTTCAGAGTGAGTTCAAGACCTGCACATGTACTGAGACTCTGTCCCAAAATACAAAGATCACAAAAAGAAGGCTGGGGATATAGAGTTCAGTGGCAAAGCGCTTGCCTAGCTAGCTGTCACCAACCCCTAGGTTCAATCCCTAGCACCAAAATAAAAACAAAAACAAAACAAAATCACAGAACAACATGCCCTGTCCCTAGAAGAGACGTGGACTCCCTGCCACGTACCAGTTAAATCACATAGTCCTTGATGTGATGGGCAGGTCTTAACAGCATAAGAGTAAATGACATCAGTTTGTGGGTATGCACCATATTCAGAAAATTCAAAGACCACGGAACCAAGCTAGTTGCGGATCAGAAACACAGGTACAGGATGCTGGCAGGTGGCAGGAAGTGGGGGTTTTAAGCTCAGGGTGGTATAGAAAGAGGAGAGACACAGAGAGTGCCTGGTTGGAGAGGATCAAGGAGGTGGGTGACATTTAGGGTGCTGGAGAAGGGCTGGTTGAGATTCAGCAGATGGCCGTGGTAGTGGGGACGAGAGTGATCCAGGAGGGGAGGCAGTTGAAGTAAAAGCAAGACCAAGGACCATATAGCATGAGCTCTCTAAAGGGCTCAGAGAGGTGGATGGGATGTAGTGTGGATCTCTCTGTAGCAAAGGACAGTGTTTAGTCTGAGGAGTTGCATCTAAGCTATACATTAGAAGGATGAATGGATCTGGAGTATTCAGGATGGGCAGGGGAGGGGGAAGGTAGTAGCCTCCTCTACCTCACTCACAGCATCCCCCTGGCCTATGGAGGGCAAACTAATCAATAAGTAGAAGCTTGAAAACAGCCCTCTTCCCTTCCTCCAGTGAGAAATGGGCCATTCATTCTCAGAACTAATCATTAGTGCTTTTCTTAATTAGCAGAGATGAGTGATCCCTCACTGGAGTGTAGAGACGGCGTGACCCTGTCCCTCAAACAGCCGCAGAAGCAATGGTTGCACAAGAACTACTTGTTGGATTAATTGAATTTCTTCCCTGCTTGCTTTTGCTTTGGGTGGCCTGAAGACCTTGGAAGCTTTTTCCATCTATCAGGTGACGTCGACTCTGCTGCCACTACCCTCTGACCACGGCTTTCACAGCCCTTCCAGGCTTGGTGTGCTGAAGTCCGAGAAACTAGAACAAACACACTGGAGAAGACCAAGAGGCCTCTCCTAGAGGAGAGTGTGGGAGCAACACCAGCCTTACACATGGACTTGGACTTGGCGTCAGAAAGGCTCCAGTCCCTAAATATCTGGTCCCTAAATACGAGCCTGCTGATATGTCTGAAATTCCTCCGTGAGAGTCGGTGATGTTTGGGTCATTTCAGAAATAGCACAGCATCCCAACAGCTGCTCATGGGTGAAGTCACAGAAACCTTTGTCTCTGCATACAGAAGCACCAGGAACTGTCTCTAGATTATCCCCCCCCCCCCCCCCTGCTGTTTAGTCCTCCGGTTCTTTTAATTGGAGATATTCTGGGACTCCTCTTGTCGAGCTGTGCTTTTTCACCCACTTTTTTCCAATGAAGACTTTTCAGTAGCAGGAGTTGTAGACAAGCAGCGCATTGGTCTGACCTCACCCCTACACTTAACTCATCTTCTAGAACCTTTGTCTGACCAGAGTCTGGGCCACTTGGTGCCAGGAACTAGCGTGTGGACAGTTCAAGGACTACCTGTGTAGAATGAGGAGTGGAGAAGAGAGCACAGGATTTGAAGTCCAAAGAACTGGCTTCTGATCTTACTTGGGATATGCTCTATCCCCCAAAGGCTCGTGTGTTAAAAGCTGGGGTGCCAGTGAAAGACTTTGGGGGAGCGATCAGGTCATGAGTGCTCTGACTCATCAGTAATTAATCCACTGATGGATTTATAATTTGGTGGCATTACTGGGAGGTGGTAGGGACTTTGGGAGGTAGGGATTCCCTGGAGCAGGAACTTCCCTGGAGGACTGCCTTTGCTTGTCCCTAGCCTCTTCTCTCTGCCTCCTGTTGTCCTTCGCTCTACCAGATTATTCTCTTTCAGCTCCTCGGGCTCAGAAGGGACAGAGCAAAGCAACCATGGACTAAATCCTCTGAAACTGTGTGCTCGAATAAATACTTCCTTCAAATGGTTTCTCTCGGGTTATTTGCCATAACATGGGAACCTAACTAACATAACCATTGTGAGTACGAAATCACACTAATAAGGCATTAATACCGGCTCTATGGAGGAGCAAGGAATTACCTTTGACCCTGTAATGCCACATACTCAGTTAATAATATGAAGATATTCTCAAGAGTGAGATTTCCACATTGCATGACCATGGCCATCATCTGTGGAGCTTGTTAAAGATGCATGTGTGCAGGAACCTTCCAGGCCCAAAGAATCTGACTCAGAAACTTAGGGCAGGGTTCAGAAATCTGTTTATAAGTTTCCCAGGAGGTCTGGTGCACAGGGTGCAGCCCTGCTTAGGAGATGTTATTATATCTCTTCAGTGTCCCATAAGATAATAGCTATACTGGGTCTAGTCCCTTTTGTAAAGCATATTTATTTATGACATAGGGGATTGAACTCAGGAACTCTTGCATGACAGGCCAGTGCTCTATCCCCGAAGCATAAGGCTAATTTAGCACATAAACATAGAGTTTTCTCAAACTCTGATGGTGCTAAACGTTCCGATTTTATTTACTCCAATCAACTATTTCTCTTCCTACAGCCATTTCTGCTTTTGCTGCTGAATGCTGATCATTAATAAATCCCTCCTTCAACTCCTTGCAAAACCAAATGATTTTTATCCCTTCCGAGTTATTGATCTGATAGAAAACAGATGGTGACAGAGGGGCTCATACAATGTGTGAATGTGGGCCATGCATCCCACAGCGAGCTCCTGGAGGTCAGAAGACAACCGCAGGTGTTGGTCATTGCTACCTTGTTTGAAATGGGGTCTCTCTCTTTTGTTGATGTGCTCCTGGGGAGTCTCTAGTCTCTGCTTCCATCCTTGCCATAGAAACATGAGGATGGCAGACTTGTGCTGCCAATGTCTGGCTTTAGGTAGGTTGTAGGGAGTCAAACTGGGTCCTCACTCCTGCACAGCAAGTAAGTGCTTTACCACAGAGCCATCTTGGATTTTTTTTTTTTGGTTGGTTGTTTTTTTTTTTTTTTCAAGACAGGGTTTCTCTGTGTAGTTTTGGTGCCTGTCCTGGATCTCGCTCTGTAGACCAGGCTGGCCTCGAACTCACAGAGATCCGCCTGTCTCTGCCTCCCGAGTGCTGGGATTAAAGGTGTGTGCCACTGCCGCCCGGCTGGATTTTGTTTTTAATAGCAGTTCATAGCCTGATAAAAAATGGGCAACAAGGGCGTGGTATATACTATCAAGTGTTAGACACATGAGCAGTTTCATTACTACTGTTTATAGACTTGGAAACCTTCTTATGGTGTAAATATCACAAAACAGAGCAAAATGGGCTTTGCCCCCATCCTAGCTTGTGACATCTACTTGATTTGCTCAGTGGTTCTTTAGAGGACCACATAGTAGCTTTTCCTGCCACCCAGAGCTCATCTCTACAAGTTCCTAAATGGAAATCAAATCACATGTAAGGACCATTTGCCTCTGTGTAAATATAGCTCTACAAGTGGTAGGATCTTTGGGCTGTGCTGAGGTTAATGGTGGCGCTTCTGACGTCCCTGTCTGCCACACCCTGTTCAGCTGCCAGCCATGGTAATCTGCCTCCTGCAGTCACTGGATGGTATATTTAGAGCCTCTTCCCCAAGAGTAAGAGGGATCTGAAAATAGACTGCTTTGCTTGTGTGTGCGATTGGGTTGCAGCCTCCAACCTACACCTGAGTATGTGCATGCATACAGCCAGTAGCTAGCCCAAGCAGTTCAATGGAATCTGAGTGCCAATGGCTTCAGCCGAAGAGCAAGGCTGCACTTCAGAATTTCTTCCTCCATCTCAGGGACTTGAAGAGGCTTCTCCGAACTTGCACATGACAGCCACCTCTTTGGCTGAGTTTTCTTGCATCTGGACCCAGTCTGGATTAGAGTGTTCCATATTTGCACCAATGGCTCCCCCTTGGAGGGGACCAGATGTTTTCCCCTGGTCTCAGCTCCATCTCCTCCCAGAATGATCATCGTGGTTCTGCATCCTCAGAGCTGCCATGTGCATTGCAGCTGTGGTTGGGTTGTTTATGACAGGAGGGCTTTGTGATCATTACATGGCTGGGAATCAAGAGAAATAGGAGTCTTTGCAACTGTTCTTTCTACTTTAAGGAATTTATGACAACCTCATTTCATTAGGAGTAAGTTTCCCTAGCACTCACGGCTAAGAAGCAGCAGGGTAAAGTCTGCTCTGTTAACAATTGTCATCTCAGGCTACGGAAATGGCTCAGTCAGTAAAGTGCTTGTCCTGTAAGTGTGAGGGCCTGAGCTCATGTCCCCAGCACTCACAGGCAAAGTGGAGTGCTGTGGTGCATGCCTGTCATACCAGTGTTAGAGAGGCAGAGGCAGGAGGATCCTGAGGTTTCTCAGGCCGGCCAGTGTCCCCAGTGAGTGAGTTCCATATTCAATGAGTGATTCCATCTGAGAAACTAAAGTGGAGAGCAATAGAGGAAGACGCTCAGTGTTAACTTTCGTCCTCCACATGAGCATATACACACATGTACATTTACACATCCATATACCACACACAGAGAGGCATAAAATAATAAAAAGATTGTGATGATAATAAAAATAAACAAGGCAGAGAGCAATTGAATGGCATCAATTGCTGGTCCACATAGGCACTTGCCCATATATGTACAGAAACACTCAAACACACACACACACACACACACACACACACACACACACACACACACACCTACATACACACACACACACACACACACACACACACACCCCTAATAATAACAACCCTCACCATCACCTTACCACCACACATGCTACAGTTATTTAGCAATCTCTAATGCAAAATGGTAGATTCTTTGGTAATATAAATATGCGATTGTCCGTGTGTGCAAGAAGACTACAGTTTAACAACTAGTTACGGTTCAAGTGTAAAGTTAGAGCTGTAAGACACTTAGCAATTTTTTTTAAAGCAGCAGAAACATTAAGTACTTTAAGGGAAGATCTGACAGAGGAACTGGCCTTTAATGAGTCAGATTTTGACAGTAGGAGGAGTAAGATGGGACCATGCCAGGTTGGGGTCACAGTGCTGACAAACCGTAGGTTAGAACTACTAAGTCTACACACCCAGTGGGTACAACCAGCCACATCTCTGGATCAGCAGGAGCTTCTTGGGTTCTTCAGGCCCCCCACTATGCATCGTTGCAGATAGGCAAAAGGGATCTTAGTGATTTCCCAGGAGTATCCAGAATGCTCTTTGCCATTTCTGCTGATGGGTTCTCCTGAGTAGTTCCCAAAACTCAGCTCAGTAGAGTCCTCTGGGTTCTTGAACTGCTCCAAAACCCAGGCCTTCACCCCATACCAACCATACCATCTCTGGTAGTGAGCATGTGCAGTAGGGTGAGTCCAATGCCAGACAAGTGCCAATAACTTCTTTTTTTTTTTTTTTTTTTTCAAGACAGGGTTTCTCTGTGTAGCTTTGCGCCTTTCCTGGAACTCACTTGGTAGACCAGGCTGGCCTCGAACTCACAGAGATCCGCCTGTCTCTGCCTCCCGAGTGCTGGGATTAAAGGCGTGTGCCACCACCGCCCGGCTTTTTTTTTTTTTTTTTTTTTTTTTGCCAATAACTTCTTTATATGGGGACAACTCAGTCAGCTCATTTCACTGGTGACGGGGACAATTGGCGTGGTACAAACTAATAGCTGGTTTCTAAGCCACTAAAGACACTGTAGCTATAATTCTCACCCTGCACGTATTTAGGCCATTTGCATTTTTTATGATAACTGAGATAGTTCTTTTAACTTAAAGCCAATCAACACTGTGCTGTGGGTGCCTAGTATCTGTCTTCTGATGGTCTCAGTTACTGGGACCGCTGTACTGTAATACTGTCCACAGAAGCCTATAATTCCAGGACAATGAAATCTGGGCTCTAAAATCCAGCGGAGGGCTGGTGGAAAGGCTCAGTTGGGAAAGTTCTTACAGTGAAAGGAGGAGGACCTGAGTTCGGATCCCCAGTTCCTAGATAAAAAGCTGGGTGAGGTGGTGCATTGGTTTGTGCTGCTCACACTGAAGGAGTGGAGACAGGTGGATTGATAGAGCTTGCTGCTCAGCCAGCAGAGCCAAATTGGTGAGCTTTGTGTTCAGTGAGAGACTCTATCTCTAAAAATAAAGGTGCAAAGAGATAAAGATACAAACTATCGATGACTGGCCTCCACATGAGCATGCACATGCATATATGTGCTAACAAGCACGTACGTGTCCATTAAAAAATTGAACGGTGGACTCTGGGCACAGCCACACTCAGTTCCTCATGCTCAACATCCTGGAGTTGACATCAGGAGATCTTGCTGTACTCAACATATGGTTCCATTTATCATATAGCTACTAGGTTTCTGCTATATGTAAGATTCTGTTGTGGGGGTTTAGTGAGCTACAGAAATAACTCAGACTTAGGTGCCAGTCATCTAGGGTTTACCATTCATTAAGGGTTTTCAGAGACATTTATGATAACACAAGGAGAAACATGTCGATACAGTGGTGGTGCCAGACACAGCTATGGCAGTCTTAGAAGGGGAGAGGGAGGGAGAGAGGGAGGGAAGGAGGGAGGCGGGAGGGAGGGGGGGGACTCACAGGACCACCTAAAGGACTCGTGTGAATGGCCATCAGGGACAGCAGTTTTTGAACAGAGAGCAGAACTGGGGGACTGCTCTGAACTGAGGAGCAGAAGGAACCCATGCATGAGGGATTAGGGGGTGTCATTGGGAAATGGCAATTCGTCCATCTGACCAGCAGTGGAGAGAGACAAAGGCAGGAAAAGAGATTCTGCACAGCATCCAACAACGGGGTGGTCCATCCAGCCCAGAACCACGGGTGAGACAGCAGGGAAATGGAGCTCTAGCATGCTGGCCATTCAACGTGGGGGAAAGAATATGTTAGGCCCAGCCCCTGGATCCCGTGTGTTCACTGCCCCCTCGGTCATCAGACCTGTTGTTCTCTCTGCCTAGCACGCTCCTCCCCACCTTCCTGCTCGTTGTCCCGTTGAATCCTACCGACTGTTCCGATCTGACATAGATCCGTTGCCTCAGAAGTTTGCTCTGACCTTTCGATTTAGAGTCGATTTAGAGTCACTCATCTAACCCCATTGGTTTCCCTTCCTAGCACTTGTCATGGTTTATGATGACACACGTGCCTGTATGGGTTTGTACTGCTGACCCTGGAGGAGTGGAGACAGGTGGATTGCTATTTGTTTAATATGTATCTCCTCCATCAAACTGCTTAAGCTCCAGGATGTCAGGGACTACGTCTATCTTTTCTATTCACATATCTTTCCTGATAATTAGAGGCCCATGAGTGTTGAATGAGTAATGAAAAAGAGCTGAAACAGTATGTAGGAACCTCCACTTTGGACCACACGTGTGTAATAGAAACATACTGTGGTGGTTCACACTGATGGTCGGCTTGGCAGAATCTAGAGTCACCCAAGAGACTGACCTCTGGGCATTTCTGTGGGAGATAATCTCCACTAGACTAATTCAGATGAGAGACAGAACTTGACAGTGACATTCTATGGACTGGGTTTCTGAACAGACTAAAAGATAGAAAGTGAGCTGAGCACTAGGTATTGATCACCTTCTGCCCCCTGACTGTGGCTGCAATGACTAGCAGGGCAAACTCCTGCCTCCAGGACTTCCGCCATGTTGGAACTACACCCTTGAATTGTAAGCCTAAGTAAACTACTTTCCCCTGAAATCCCCTCTGTCAGGGTATTAAATCACAGCACCAGGAAACTCAGAATGTATCAGTGGCAAGAGGAAGACAATGGTCTGGAAGGGTCACTCTGGCTGGGAGTCAGAGTTGGGGATATGGATTTTTTTTTTTAAAGATTTACTTAGTTTTATTTTATGTTGATGGTGTTTTATCTGCATGAATGTTTGTGCACCTTGTGTGTATAGTGGCCTAAGAGGCCAGAAAAGGCATCAGATCCTCTGGAACTGGGGTTACAGATGGTTGTGAGCTGCCATGTGGGTGCTAGGAACCCAACCTGGGTCTCCTGCAAAAGCAACATATATCCTTAACCCTTAGCCATCTCTCTAGCCCCAGGAACCGGATGTCATATCCACTCTGCCACTGATAGTGATGAGATCACATTCGAAATGTGTGTGTGTGTGTGTGTGTGTGTGTGTGTGTGTATGTGTATGTGTGTGTGTAATATATATATTTGAGTAATTGTCTTTTCTTCTCTCATTTCACAAACTTGATGTCAATTTGTTCATTTATAAAATTGAGAAAGTAAAGCTCATTGTACTTAATTCTAGTACTTTGGGGACACAAATTGGAGTTTAGTATACTGTTATGTAGGTAAAGTTCTAGAAAATATAAAAACACCAACCTATCACATCAGTATGAGATCAGCACATCTGGTTTCTGTACCTAATGTTTATTGGTAATCATCAAGTGAATGACTTTAGGTTTTCATCTGTGTTTGCTGCAGAATATTATTTTAGCTCACCATTGGTCAAAAGAAAAACAAAACTACCCGGAGATAAAGCTGTACCCTTTGATTATCAGGATTTGAAATATAAGATTTGTTGGCTGAGTTCTCGTTTAATGTTATAGTGCAAATACGTGTCCTCATTTAATCAAATGCTCTACTCAGAGCTCGTCAATACAAGTTCAATGCATCATTTAAAAGGACATCAAAACTTGGCAAAATTAAGCTCAGAATTTTTAAGGAATGAATTAGCTAGTTCCTTCTCCAGACAAGGAGCATTTGGTCATTCATTTAACGTCTTGATGAGAATCCACTGACAGATGGAAACACTGGGCTACTGAGGTCCGTGTAGCTCTCTGGGGAGGGCTTGTGCTAGACTCCTGGACAGTCAGGATGCTGTTGTGACATCACTAATGGTCTTACCCCAAACCACACTTCTTTTAACTTTGCAGGAAGTTTTGGGTGCATGGTAAACCTCTTGAAAGGAATCACAGGGAAAGAGCGTTTATGTATTAGTGGTACATTGGGGCTATTGCAACATGGCAACCACTTTTTGAGGCAGCGTATTTATTGGGTATCTATGAGTATTTATGTTGGAATCACTCACAAAACCCACTGTCACTGTCTTCTCAGAGTTAACAGGTAGGCAGTGAACACAAGGCACTTTTGAAAGAAAGCTAGTAACCACTCAGCTCCACTGTGCTGGGGATGCAGTGAGCTCACACCTAGGAAATGTCACCTGAATGCCAGTTTTGTCAGACATGGGCTGGGGGAGATTGTCCTATAAAGGTGTAGGACTGAGCTGGAACTTGAGTGATGGGTAAGAATTTGGCAGATGGGAAAAACTAAATGAAAATGAATAATAAACCCTACTGAAGGACCCCACAAAAAAAGGGATAGGAATGAGAAACACAGAAACACACACACACACACACACACACACACACACACACACACACACACGAAAGCTTTAATTCTTTGAATTTACTTTACAGTATAAAAGTGAACACATGCCCAGTTCTTATCATACGTGATCCACCAATCAAAAACAAAGTCCAGAGGCTTCAACTAGATGGACAACATGTGTATTTTTTTTCCCCTAGAGTCCAGCTTGCCCCAGGCCAGAAAGCACCAAAGTGGCAGAGCTGTATGGACCCAGTGCTTTGTGACAACTGTCCCTTAGCATTCTCCTCTACCTACAGTTCAAAGGTTCTGCTGAGATACAATGGTGAGGCCTCCCTGCTGGGTTAAGAAACATGCTTATTCTGGGGGTAAAGAAATGGTTCAGTGGTGAAAAGCACTGGCTGCTCTTCCAGAGAACCTGGATTCAATCCCCAGCACCCACATGGTGGTTCACAACCATCTGTATCTCCAGTTCCATGGGAGATATCTATCTCTACAGGTACTAGACACATGGCAGACAGACATAACATGCAATAAAAACGCCCACACACATAAAATAATAAAAATTTTTTTTAAAAGGAACTTGCTCATTCTGTGAGGAAAAGAAGTTGAAAAGATACCTGACAGTGGCAAGAGAAGTAAACCACCAACAGATCGTCTCGACATTAACGCTGGGCTAGGCTCTCGAGGGAGCATTATAAAGGATGGTTTTTGAGTGTCTGAATACTTAAAAGAGTCCTTGCAAGCATGGGATCACCCAACAGCCGATTGAGACAACATGTTTCCTTTCTGACGGGCGTATCATAGAAAACGTGGTTTGTTCTTGATTGAGACACTTGCTTCAGACACCACGGCAGAGAAGACAGACAATTGGGAACAGGTGGTAGTTGGACTGCATTCCTGTTTCTCGTTGAAGGGGATAGCGGGTGGAGCTTATTTAAGGAAAGCGAACTAAAGCGCCTCACCAAGATTGTCATGCCATCTTCATGGCCATCGTCAGATTAGCTTGTACATGTGGAACACGCATCATGCCTCTGTCATAGTTTAAGTGGTGGGCATTTGTGGGTTTGCTGAATACTCACAGCCCAGGGAGATTCAGTAATTGACAGATATCACTGGGCTATAGCAATAGAGTTGGGATTTGCAGCAAGACTGGCCTCAGACTTGGCACCAAGGGATAGATTTTCTAGTGGTATAAGATGCTATCTTTGATATATATTCCTTTCAACGTTTTGGTTAATGGGTTGGATAAGACATGGGAGGCCATCTGTTGCATTTTCAGAAGTCATGAAATGGGGATATGTGTAAGAGAGACACTGGCTAACAGAGACATGTTCCAAAATAGCTGGAATGAGGAAGGCATGCCCTAAAAATTTTCATTTTAGAGGAACACAGGTCAACAATGCAAGTAGGCCCCCAAACCAATCATCCAGGAATTGGGTGAGGGGTGTACATACAGGTGAGCATAGCATGAGGGGGAGGGTTTGTTTGTTTTTTTTATCAAGTGAGTTCTGTACAAATTAGCGTGTAGAGCCCAGATGCTGGCCCATGTGAGCAAGCGGGCCTCCTGGGAGCTGCACTGCACTGCTTGCATCAGCCCACCCTGGATTAATGCTTTGAGACCCAGTGTCCGTCCTCACTGTCCCACTGTCCTTGACTCTTGTTGCTCGGGTCCCCTTCATAGCCTCCTCCTCCATCCTCTCGATTTTGTTCTTGCCTCTGGCATGTTTTTCTTAGTTTTCATTTTGGTTTCTTCTAGAGTTCAAATGTTGATTTTTGTCCCACAGTACTTTGGTTCGATTTACCTCTTTGGCCATCTATGTCCTGTGCAGTATCAGGAGAAACCTTCATCCTTTGTGAAATGCCTCAGTTCTCATCCTATGACAATGGCCCTTGGGGGGAGGGGCTTGTGTGCTCACAGAGTGCCCATCACCTTCATATCACAACTTGAAGAACAATGTGGTCCATACTAGAGAAATCATGCAAGTCTGGTCAACTCTGTTCTTTTCCTTGAGGGTGTCTATAGAAACAACATTATTAGGAACAAGGTGTGTGTGTGTGTGTGTGTGTGTGTGTGTGTGTGTGTGTGTGTGTGTGTGATTGGTTGGTTCACATATGTCTGTATGCAAGTGTGTATGCCCATGCATGCAAATGCAGAGATCAGAAAAGGATGTCTTCTATCACTTTCTACTCTGTTCTTTTGAGACAGGGTCTTTCTCCAAACCCAAAGCTCACCATTTCTTCTTCAACTAGGCTGGTGGCTAGCCAGTTCCATCAATCAATCTTCCTGGCTCCACCCCTCTCCCCAGTGTTGGGGTTATAGGTACACATGGCCACATCAGCTTTGTTCAATAGGTACTGGGGATCTGAACTCGGATCCTCAAACATGCACATCAAGCATTCTTACTCACGGAACCATCTCCCCAGCCCCCTGGATGTTTTGCATAGTCATGAACTCTTAGTGATACATGGACTGTCTGGAAGAACCAGGGACATCTAGACAAGAGTGTGTTTGGCATGGTAGATCTTTGTCAGAACTTCCAGATGATCCAATGACAAACCCCATAGTCTTCTCTTCTGTGCCTTCAAAGAGTAGCTGAGATCCTGAGCACAGAAGCAATAGGGAGAAGAAGTAGGGTGGCGAATGCTCTCTGGAGATGAAATGAGATGGTAGAGAGTTCCCCAACACTGAAGATATTCAAATATAGGCTGAGCAGTGCTTTCTATACATCAGACCCAAATACCAAAGGAACTTAGACTTCTATCCATCTATTCAAGGGACTCTGTGTCAGTGAGGAAGCAGGGATGACCCTTGAGCAGACGCCACAATAATGGTGCTCAAGGTGAAGTTATCCCTCCCCCCCCCCCCCCCCCCCCCCCCCCCCCCCGCAGTGAACCATCAGTGTGAGTACCACTTTGTGGAGGCAACATCCCCTTCCTACCTGTAGGAAGCGTCCTACCTGTAGGCTTCCTTGTGAACCAGCTCTGGTCTTGCCTGGTCGGTCAGGCTTCCATTGTTAGAGCACGGACCACTGTGGCTGGCCACCCAAGCAGGAGGGGCCCAGCCCAAATCTAAAGGCTGCTCTATTTGAGTTTTTCGTCTTTGGGCATCTAGTCTCATGCTTTTCTAATTTTGTGCTTATGAAAGGGCTCTGTTCTCTCTTGGCCCCCACCCCCGCCCCCTTTCACAGATCAAATAACAAATGCACTGGACAGAGAGGAGCCAGAGTGAGAAAATGCATTTTAATAAAACCCCATTGATTTTTGTGGGTGCGAGTCAAGGAAAAAGGCACCTAAAGAGTCTTCTATCGCCTGCCACCTCCCCCTCTCTCCTGACCTACTAGGGCACTCACACATCGATTGGTTCCCAGCTAATAGATTGTGCCACCCGGTAGGGACCTCTGGGGACTAGCGAGGGAGCTGGAAGAGTCGCTCACAGCAGCCCAACCCAGAGTTAATCAAACTAGCAACAGGATCTCAGGCGCGGTGGTGGTGGCGGCGGCGGCGGCGGCGGCGGCAGCAGCAGCAGCAGCGACGGCGGCGGCAAGAGGCAAGAAGAGTAGCAGCGGCGGCAGCATTATGCGTGATTACTGACAGGCACCAGCTGCTGCCGCCGCCACAGCCTCTCAACACTATGTGGACTCTCGGATCTAGAGGCAGATTCCTGACTAATCCCAGAGGGCTGGCCCAGCCTGCGCTCCCCCGGCTGCTAGCAAGCGATGGCCACTCTTGTTAGCCCAAGTTGAAGGAAGCCGGGCTGTGCCTGGGAGCGGGGAGAGGCTGTACACTCTTCAGAAGCGCGGCAGAGGAATGAACTGAACAGCCAACATGTATGGAAATTACTCCCACTTCATGAAGTTTCCCACCGGCTTTGGTGGTAAGGACCTCACTGGGGCTTCACCGTGTGAGTGGGGACCTGTCGGGGAGAGGCAGGGAGGAATCAGGATAACGTAGCTTGGAATTGGAAGGCGGGCATGTATGTTCATATGCATGTGCAGTGCGTGTACCGCATGTTTCGTGGGTGCTATCCGTGCAGAAGAGAAAATGGTCCCAAGGTGAAGGCATGTTTGCATATCAGAAGAAGGGCCTGGGGTATTCCGAGAGTCTAAACCAGCGTGTTCGAGAGGGTCTGAAACAAAGATAAAGAGCTCGCTGCAACCCCAAATGTCCTGTGGGTGTGAAAAGTGAGACAGTGAGGGAAATTGCTAAGATGTACCTTTTATTTAATTTGTAATGAGAGGAAAAAAGTGGTGTAAAAGGTTTTGCTTGGGCAAAAAGTGCTGGAAATACTTTACAACACGGGCAAGGTTGTTTTTACTTAAAAGCTGATCTCTTTACAATTGGATTTTCAAAAAGGAAACATACCCCTTTAATTTGCCATCCTGCTCTCCTCCTTGCGTTTCCCCCTTTTGATTTGCTAATAGCCTCCTCTCTCCTCCCCTGCTGCTGCCCCCAATTCCACAGCAAGGGTTGCTGTCATCATTTCCGCTCTGGGGGTCGAGATCTAGGGCTGGGGGTAGGGAAGGCCAGGCTCTGAGACTGAACCTGCAAACTGAGGCTCTAAGTAGCCACATCAGGCAGGATAGTCACTCACTCCCCAGGAGGCTGAGTTCATGGGCTGCCTGCCCAGGCACATCTGTCCTGAGGACCCCCTCCCTCCAGAGACAGGAGTAGTCCAGACACCCAACCATGTGTAAATGCAACCAGCCGTCAACCCAACTGACTTCTCATGTGTCTGGTTGGTGGCACGGAATTCATATTCCTGGGAACCAAAGTCAGAGGCTCTACTCTATGGATTCTGGCAGGCCTGGAAAAGCAGACAGATTTGCAAGGTCTTAAGAAGTGAAGTCCCTGCTCTCTTGACCTCCTCTATGAACAAGAGCCAATTTTTCCAAAGGCCCAGGAAGAAAGTTTGCCACTTTACTAGACTATATCCTCTGTGAGGCATTGTGACACATGACTGTCCCTTGTTGGGAGGCTTTGGGTGAGGGGTGTCTCATTCCTTCAGAGTGCATCCAGCGACTGTATGAGCCAATCAGGGGCCAGGCACTTGGAGATTGAATGTAAATGACACACTACCCTTTGCACTGAGGGAGGCTCTTTAGATGGACACAATAATGCTGTACTGTGTACAATGGCTGAAGCATTAGAAGATTGGGCCCGGGGACAAGGGAACATGGGAATGGGCCCATGGTAAAGCTCAAGTTATTTGGGCCAGTTTGATGGCTGAGTGTGGTGGCCAATAATATGACCTGACATGAGGCTTCCAGGTTGTAGTCGAGCCCTTCTCCACTCCCATCTCAGAGCCCTTTGGGGCTGAGAAGAGCTTTACCCCTTGCACATGAGCTTGGTTGTTTGGGGGGTATGTTTATCTTCAGCCTGATTCTTTAGATCCTCAGGATCTGCGGGATGATGGCTTCAAAACGGAAGAAGAAAGAGGGACTAGTCTAAGATTCCTTGGGGGCTGATTGCTGGAACTGTGAAATGGTAGCAACCCAAGGACCTTAGAGAGGCGAGGATGTCTCATTTGGATAGATATCAAGCTGAGGCCCAAAAGAAGGCCGAGATTAGTCCAAGGGGATGAAGGATAGAGTCGCAAAGTGCTTCCAGAAACGTCTCTAACTCAAACTTATAGTAGAATTGCTTTCACCTGATGTAACAAACAGAAACACACACACACACACACACACACATACACACACACACACACACATGCACACAGAGAGAGAGAGACAGACAGACAGACAGACAGACAGACAGAATGAGATTGTTGACTTTGGTCCTTAATTTTTCATCATTTATTTGTGTGATCTCAGGCAAGCTACTGAACCTTTCTAGACCTTCTCATCTTCAGTCTCTAAAGTGGGATTTGTAATCTCATTCTTAGAGTTTTGAGAATTACATGAGATAGCTAGCCCATGAAAAAAAGTATAGTCTGTACATTTGGTACCAGATACAAATTAATATTTCCATCCCTCCCATTTTGCTCAGAAGCCAACATGCAAATCAATTTAAATACCAGATATTACTGTAGAAGAATGAATTGGGGATCTGGAAAAAATGTACAACTAAATCTGCAAAAACCCACACATTTTGCTGGCTTCAACTTTAATAAATGTGGAGGCTGCAGAATTTAGCGTAATTGTTATATCAGATCTGATATAACACGGGGAAGGGTTGTTTGAATGTTTGCTTCTAATGACGCTTTTTGTTGTCATTCCCAAGGAAGGAATGACTTACTTTGCTTGGTTCTGTGGATATTTTCCGTTTTGTTTGCATGAGCCAGTTAAGAGGAGGTCTACGCTCAGAGCCGAAGGACTCTGCCCCTTCTGTACTAAGAGCCTGCTATGCAGGAAGGGGATCGGACTGCAGGCCCGGGAACCCTGGGGACATCACCTGCAGCCACCATGCCTCTGACTTCCTAATGACAGTGAGGGATGACTCCTGCCTGTGCACATATTAGCAAATGGAGCCACAGAAGGTTCCGGGGTCCTGTAAGAATCTCTAGGGGAGCAGCAATATCACTGTTGGAGAGTAACACTCATGTCTGGGCCATGCTTATGACGTGGCTGAAGGCCAGTGCCCACAGGGACCTGCAAAGTGCCCACTCTGGGGCTTGGACTCTGCCCTGGATGGTAGGAGAACGGTTTTCTCCTTCTTGGCTAAGTCTTGGGTTTGCCAACTGAACAGGAAAAGACTTGTTATCCCAGTATGCTTCCCTTAGAAGATTCAAGACAAAGCTTGTGATACCCCCATCTAATTGTGCAGTAATCCCAGGGAAGAGAAGAGAAGGAGCAGAGGGTGCCAGGGGCCAGCTGTCAGTGTGAGGGCTCTGCTGGGGCCAACCCAGCAGCCAGCAGGCTCGCTGACCCTGGCCGCTCTTCTATTTCCTTTAGAGAAGAGTAACTGAAGGCTTTGGGAGCTAAAGGACCCTTACAGCTAGATATGATACAGCTGGCCCTTAAAGCCACGTAGTCAGGCTGCAGGTGCGTGCTCTGCAGGGTGGCCGCACAGCTTTTGAAGCTGGCCAACTTACTTTGCAAGGATAGGGGCAGCAGTCCCCCTCACTCCAGCCTGGAAAATTGGGCTGATCACAGTGGCCTGGCCCTTGAGAAATAAACTGCAGAATAGCTTATGACCAACAGTGACCTCTGGGTCATTAACTGGTGGCTTCTTAGGGACTTCCTGATTTTTAAGAGTCCTGCCCACCTGACCTGGCTTTGGCATAGAAACTGCCCCCTTTCAACTTGAGAATAGCCACAGAGGAGAGTCATGTTGGCAGCATTTGTGTATGTATGTATACACACATGTGTGTATTTTCCAGAACATATTTTTCCCTCCGCCGATGTGTGGGTGGCTAATTGAACGCTACCATGGGTGTAAGTGGCTAGGTTTGTGTAGGAAGAAATAACTGTTTATGAGATGTAGGAAGGAATATATTTAGGATAAACTATTTTCTGAAGCATTTACAATATTAAAAAGAGGTAGATTGATCAATAGCAACCAAGAGAAGAAACTATACAAAGAGGAATCTTTCACTTCTCCCAAGGTATATAGCATCCGAGTCTGCCGAGAGCTGGGCCTTTAGCCCTGGGTGTTTGATGTCAAGGCTACTAATGGAAGCTGCTATTTTCCTTTCTGGTGCTTAAGTGCATGACATGGAGTTCAGGAAATGCAAGACATTTATTTTTTTAGAATTCCTGGGCTTGGGTGGCTCTCATGAGATGGATCCAATCCTTACTCAGTCGTCCTCACAAGAGTGGAAGTAATAGTCAGCATTTACCAGGCACTTACTGTGTGCCAAGCACTCTCTGGGGTGCTACATGTATGTATATGTTAGTGTTCTCTGGGATCCTTGGAGGTAAGATACTACTATCATTTTTTCCCGTTTTGCAGACAGGAAAGCAGAAGCCTAGAGAGCTTGAGCAAACTGTCCAAGGTCATCCTGCCAGTAAGGAGCAGAGTCCAGGCAGGATCAGAGTCCAGGTGACTCAAGCCAGGGCTGCTGAGCTTAACCTTACACTGTGTGGCCACGCCCAGGGCCAGAGGAAGGGTGGGGTAGGAGGTAGGAAGGAGTCCCAGAAATGAAATGGGTGAGTTACTTGTAAGAACAACTTACATCCCTATTTTTATTGTTTAGAACTTAGGGTTCCTAGCGCTTACTTTTTCTCGTTTGAATCACTGTAGCAAAAGAATAAAATATCTTCGGGAGGAGGCAGGTGACAAGACAAAGGTTAATCTTTTTATTTCTCCCTAGGTGGATCACATTTGATTTTAATAGGTGCTGGAGTTTCCCATTCTGGGGCCGGGCTTGGCCGGACAGTAAGCAGCGTACACTTTTGCAGGCCACACTGCATCTGTGAAAGGTGCTCACGTGAACCCTTGCAGTGAGAGACAGCTACAGATGTGGCTGTGCCCCAGCAGGGCTGCTGGTCCCTAGGGGATTTCTCGGGAGAAGTTTTATTACCATTTCTGATGGTTCTTCTGTTAGTTGTGAGTCCCAACACCCTGGCTGTAAAACACGTTTCTTCCGGTTTCTCTGTCACGGACGCTGAGTTCTCACAGTCGGACAGCATCCTTTAGGTCACTTGTCCCGACGGTCCAGTGACTGTTGGAGATACTTAGGAAAGCACATGTAGCTTGGCCAGGGTGTAGGGGTGGATGTCACCTTCAAACTCGTTGTCACAGTTCCATTGGAGCAACCCTGAGTGGGCAGGAAGAGGAACAGGGGCGTGCAGCTCAGCCATGGGATCCTCCCCTTCCCTGCTGTCCACTTCGAGTGGGTAAACAGTGACCTACAGTTGTAACGGTTAGATTTTATTTTTTTTTTTTTGAGCATGGAAAATTATATAGAAGTCTGTTCCCCCTTTCTACACAACATTTCGAGGCTGGCATTAAATGTGACTGGAATTCTGTATGTACATGTACCCTCCCACCTCCACCCTCCTTATAAGAGGGATGTCTGTCTTTTTTTTTTCTTTTAAGGAATTTTTTTATTCATTTTACATATCAATCACAGATTCCCCCTCTCCTCCCTCCTTCTGCCCCTCCAGCCTTCCTCCTCAACTCACTCCCCATTCCCTCCTCCAACAAGGCAAGGTCTCCCATGAGGAGTCAGCAGAGCCTGGTACATTGAGTAGAGGCAAGTCTAAGGCTCTCCCCCCACTTCATCAAGGCTGTGTGAGGTGTCCCCCATCATAGGTAGTGGGCTCCAAAAGGCCAGCTCATGCACCAGGGATGGGTCCTGATCCCACTGCCAGGGGCTCCTTAAGCAGGTCAAGCTAGACAACTGTCTCGCTTATGCAGAGAGCCTAGTCCAGTCCCATGCAGGCTCCACAGCTGTTGGTCTAAGGTTCATGAGTTCCCACTAGTTTGGTTTGGTTATCTCTGTAGGTTTCCCCACCATGATCTTGATGCCCCTTTGCTCATAGAATCCCTCTTCTCTCTGTTCGACTGGACTCCTGGAGCTCGGCCTGGTGCTTGGCTGTGGATCTCTGCATCTGCTTCCATCAGTTACTGGATGAAGGCTCTAGGATGACAGTCAGGGTGCTCACTGGGGATGTCTGTCTTAAAGTTTCAGACTGTGCACTGGGACATGCTGAAGTAAACATGACCTGGATTTGATTCCTGGAAAAGCACAGGTTTCAGACAGTCACAGGTTAGCATGTCATTCCAGGGCAGGTGCTCAGGAGGCTGCCGTGATCGGGGACCGCCTACCCCGGCTCTTCCAGAGCCCTTTGCACCAGGGCAGGGACCTTGCTCACGCCTGACTCCTGTTTTCTCACCTGTGAATTAAAGAGCTTCCTGTTGCCCTTGCCAGCTGCTATGTCTAGAAGAGGGCAGGGGTTGTGCACAGTAAGGGTTTCCAGGCTCAAGGTCAACTCAAGCTCCTGTTAGGATTTCAGAATTAATATTTGAACTCTAAAAATGGAAAAGGCTGTGATCTTTAAATCAAAAGAACATTTACGAGAAGTTAGAAAACTGGCAAGGAAAGTGCTTAATAAATATTTTAGGCTGTTTGCTTGAGTTTCATTTCTGGGACTCAAGATCTTTGTCTCTCTTTTTCATCTTACTAGTTATGAGTGTGAATGGGAAGCAGCCTCATGGAGGGCTTGGGGGTCAGAGTACCTGTGTTTTCTCAGCTCCAGCAATGAAGAGAGCAGAGCAGAAGTCAGAGAGCAGTGAAGCAGTTCCCTGGACTGATGAGAGGATGCCTGCTCATTCATTCATTCATTCATTCATTCATTCATTCATTCATTCATTCAACTTAAGGGCTAAAAACCTGGTGTGTGTAGGACCTGTCTCCTGTTGGCCTCTTGGAGTATACGCACGAGCTCCAAATCCTTGAAAACATTTGGGGCTCCATTGTTTCCGGAAATTTCTCTTAGGTTGAGTTTAAGTGTATAAATCTGAAAAATTCAGGTATTTAGAACCCAAGAACCGATGAAGCTGGGGTAACATTGTATAGAAATATATTTCCTGTAATGTAAGATGACTGCAGTCTTTGGAGAAGGCTATCCTTATTCAGAGGCTGGGAGAACCTGAACAACCCAGAGAGCTAAAGGCCATGGGTTAAAGAGTTGTGGTGGGCAGAACTAATGTTCAGAGACCTCAGCGATGAAAAGTTATTCGGTGGCACCCTCAGCACCTGCCTCAGACTCCCGTTGGTACACAGTTAGAAGGGCTCATTGAATACATGGTACCAGAATATGGACCTGGCTTGAGGGATAGGCAGTTTTTTTGTCAGTGGGATCCCCTGGTACATCTCATTTGTTAGGGGGCAACATCATACCCATCTGGATCAACCAGGCTTATATTTGGTCCTGAGTGGGAAAGTAGTATGTGAGTAAAACTATCCAAAGAGAGGCAGACAAACATGGTATGAGGTTAGACCCAAACTCTAAGGTATACACATCACTGACTGCAGTAATTCACAACAAGCCCTCTTGAAAGAGCGAGCCACGTTGTCATCAGGAACCTCTGTTTGCTGATCTGCCTAATGGGGATAAGTCTCACCTTACAAACAGCCCTGTACCAGACTACAGCTGGAAAGAAACAGACAGTGGCCTCAAGGAGGAATGGTTTCATCTCAAAGGTTTGTCATGGAGCCTGGCACATAGCACTCAAAAATGGTCTTTGAAAAAGCCAATAGTTGCTATGGAAATAGCAGCATAGATTCACCAAGAACCCCACGATGATAGGCATCATTTAGATTTAGATATGCTTGGTTTGAGGATCAGAAGACCTGGGGCTTTGCCTGGTGTGGTCCTGAGCAGATCCATCTCTGAACTCATTCCCCCTTTAATAAACCAAAGTAGTTCTTGAAATCTTGTAAGTCTGATTCCTAATCAAAAGCAATATAGTCTTATTAATTTATGACATAATAAATTAAGAAAGATGATAGGGCACTGGGGGGGGGGGATGGCCCAGTGGGTAAAAGCACTTTCTGAATGAGTGTGAGGATGTGAGTTGGAATCCCCAGAGACCACTTGAACACAGAGAGTCTCTACCTGGAGATAGGAGGCGGAGCCAAGAGAGGGAGGCGGAGCCAGGAGAGGAAGCCCTTGGGTGAGCCAGCCTAGCAAAACTAACTTAACCACCACCACTACCACCACTATCACCACCATCAAAGAGAGCTTGTCTCACGCAAGGTGAAGTTGAAGACTAACACTTGAGGTCGTCGTCGTCTGGCCTCCACACACATGTGCCTTGGCACACTCACGTCTGTATTCATACACGAGAGTCTGTATACATTCACAAGTAATGAACATTAGAAAAAAACTAATCATGGTATGAACTGGTTTGTATTTGCTGATTTACAAAAAAATAAAGAAGGTTTGCTAAGCAAATAAGCTGGTGAGAGAAGCATTGAGCCTATTTAGGATACATCTGTTTTCAAGCAATTTAAAAAGCATAGTCGGAATGTCATTAGCATATTAACGGGGTGTTAATTACAAAAGAGTCTTTTAAAGCAGGTTTTATAGAATCCCACTTAGTAACCATTAGCTTACGGTACTTGAAACACAAACTATTCACGTGTGTTACTTAGAAGTAATAAAATTGTAATTTAAAAGTAATCTGCCAACTTGTCAGGAATTTAAACTGATTTTCCTCTCAATTGATCCAAATGAGTGAGGTTTTGCTATAATTATATATAATGCTGGTAATAATGAGGCTGATTATCAATCTTTCCCTGCTTTTCACCACTCCATCATCACAGATTTTAGGGTGGGAGTGGAGGGAGTCAGGAGGAATGGGGGACGGGGAGGGGAAGTGGAGGAAAAAGAAAAGATGAAAAAAAAAAAAAAAAGCACATCCCCACCCCACCGCCCCTTTGAAGCCCTGGAAGACACCACCACACAGCTTCTTCCTGAACTGTGTGAGTCTAGCAGAGCTCCCTCAGTGGCTGGGAAAGGCTGTCTGCCTCTGCAGCCGGTCCCAACCCCGCAGCAGATCACCACCAGTGCATCATTTTGGCCTTGCTCTTACTTCCCTCTCAGTGGCTGTGGACATAGCACAGGACTGAGCAACTCCAGAGTCAGAAGCAGGGTCATTTCTCCATGTTTTCCATTCTGGACAAGTTCTTGTTTCTTCTCTCTTAAAAAAAACCCAGGAAAGGCTTTGGCTGCAGAGGAGGTTCCCTCTCTGGGCCTGCTTCTAGGTGGGCTCCCCATCCTGGGAGTCTTGTTTCTAATACCTTGTTTTCCACACCTGTTAAGACATCCAGCTCTGTTCCAGTTTAATGGGTATATAAAAAAAAAAAATCTTTCCATCCAGCCCAGATATTGATGTGAAAGTCCTTTGGAAATGCCAATAATGATTCAAGTATAGAAGAGATAGCTTAGCAAATCCTAGTGCAGGATGGCTCTCCATGGAAGGTTGTGTGGGGCAGGAGTCCTGCAGAAGGGAACCATAGCTGGAGTTTGGACTATGAAGGGCTGGACTCATGACTAGGAGGTCCTGTTGGAAGGATTCAGAATCAGGATCCTGAGAGAGGCTAGGAGCCAAATCAAGAAGAAAGATGTGGGAAGGACCATCTCAGGAAACTGCCAGGAGCTACCATTGTACAACCAGAGGGGCTGGGATTAGCGTCGAGTGCTGGTGCCTTCCATGGTCTCAGATGTCTTGTTCCCTTATGTAAGTTGTTTGATCCCAGTCTCCCAGGTTTCACATCCGCACAAGCAGGGACAATAAGAGTGCCAGCCCCAAAGTATACGACACACGTGCATGAGAGTATCACAAATGAACCCCATTGATTCATATAATGAATATGTGCTAATAATTTTTTTTAAAAAAAGTACCAGCCTCCAAGGGTTGTTGGCATGAGGTGAGTTAATAAATGTAAAGTGTTCCGAACTCTGTCTGGCTCATGGCAGTCCCTCAGTACTATTAGCTATTATTTTTATTCAGGAGAGGAGACAACACAAAAAGCGTCAGTTAAAGCCCTTCCTATGGCAGTCCCCTGCCGAACTGGCTCAGCAGCCTGCCAGTGTGTCCAGAGCCAAGTAGGGAAAGGATGTGTAAGTTTTCCTTAAACAAAGAACAAGCCAGGCATCGACTGTTGTGATTGTCAGCTTAGGCACAGCGTCTTTCTACTGGATGAAAGGAGGGAGACTCGGGTGTGGGATGGTCCCCACCGTGGGAGAAACCAGAGTGGGGCAGGGCCCCAGGATGCTCCCCCCTCACCCCAACTCATTGTGGAGACTCCAGTTCTGAGAAACTGCCCCCTTCCCCATGGGTGGGCATTAGCCATTATCCATGGCTCGTGACAAGTCTCCTCGCCCTCCTGAAGAGGGTTGCCAGTGGGAAAACAAACTCTCCACCCTGGCACAGCAGCAAAAGGGTGGACCCGCCAAGCCGTTTGCTCCCTTGTCTGGCCAGTCAGGAAGACTACAGGCTTGACATTTCACTTTCATTGGCGGAGGATCGGTTGCTAAGCAACTCCTTACCTTGGTAAGAATTCTGTACATCTCAGTACTTCTCAACAAGTATCTGTCTCTTTCTCCTCTCTATTTTCTGTTCCTCCCACCCCCCTCTTGTATACGCACACACTTCATTTGTTGTTTAGAGATTCCACAGGTTTTGGTTTTGATAACTGTCAGGGACATTGTTTCTTATGCAAATAACTTCTGTTGCTGTATTCTGCATCTAGTTATAGATAACAGTGAACAAATGCCCCGCTGGTCAAGAATCAGCCAACAAATGCCATTCTGAGCACAGGAATGTGCTAGGAACCGTGGTGATTGTTTAGAGCAGGGGTGGCCAACCTTCTGACATGGTGGCGTGATGTCGTGGTCTACAAATGTGCTGGTTCACATTCACAGTTAGTCCAGGTGCATGTGGCCCATGCTAGCTGGACAAGCAAAGAGGTGACTGACTGCTGGTCACCAGGAATTCTGAAGGGAAGTCATCCAAGGGGACCTGTGTGCCAGACTGGATGATGAGATGATATGCGGGGACCTAAGGATGGCACTGGGGTAGCTGGGGTGACAGAGGAGCACTTTGGGCTGTTTATGAATCGGTCATTTGGAAAATCCAATATTAAAAACCCCGGTGTGCCTGTGTAGGTGTTTCTAGCTGAACCCTTACCCGAGCGTTCACGATTCACTTGAATTGGACCAATCCACATTTTAGGGCTAGATCCCGAACCCAAGGCCTTATGCACTGCAGACAAGTGCTGCCACGGAGCCACACCCCCACAGCCCTTTGATCTTTCCCAGACTAGTCTTCTGTGACTCTCACATACAGTCCCTTCCCCACACTCCCTACAGAGTAGTAAGCCTTTCAGCGGCTGCCACTGGGCCGGGGATCTCAGGCATTCTCTTTCATTCGCTGAGGCAGGCATGGTTGTCTCAGTCCGCACAGTTCCACAGAGAAGTTCAACAGGACTTGGGTTGTAAGAAGAGGGAGAGACCCCAGAGCAGGCACACATGGGGGACACAGCAAAGAGGGTCCCTGCAAACCGAGGAGAGCAGACTCAACAGCACAACAACATACAGATGTTGGACTTGCCGTGTTCAGAACTCCGATGAAGTAAATTTTGGTTGCTTCAGAAAACGGAAATCTACAATGGCCAGAAAAAGTGGAGCCCAGAGGTCACCCTCGGGCATTTCTCCACGTCCGAGTTTGTGTCTCCTCCTCTATACGATTGTACCTGAGGCCACAGTGCTATAACACACTTCCGAAATCGATAGTGTTCTTTCTGTGTTCTACATATTCTTGTCATGGTTTGGGCTCCTGACGATACTCAGCATTTCAAACTATACTTGCCAGACAGCCTGAAGGCCTAACGAAGTCCAACTGGTGATGGCAGGGCCCCTTCAGCCAGTGGCTAACCTCAGACCATTCCAGACTACCATCACCTGTCCTTTCTCTCCAATGCCTGAAGGCTGTGCTCTGGGCATTACTCACAGAACAGAGCTAGCTGGAAGGATCATAGAGGCTACCAAGTACGAGTTCCCTGCTGGGAGAAATGAGGCCCACGAAAAGAAAACACTTTTCCTTGGCCTATTGTCAGGAAAGAAGGGGGCCGCCTTAGGAATTTCCAACAAATAAGTCATTTATTAAAAAAAAAAAAAAAAAAGCTGCTGATTCAAGAAAGAAAATAAGAAAATGAACCCAGTAAAATAGTTCAAGGGCATTTTCTAGGTCTCTGGGCAGTTGGTATATTGCAAAAGATCTAAGTTCAAGGTGCAGGACCAGGGAGCCAGCAAGGTAGACAGGATGCAGAGGCAGGGTCCTCATTCAAAGTGAACCCAAGCAATCAGCTGTTCATCCCTGCTGCTACAACAAGGTACTTCAGTCTGGCTAATTCATAAATAATGACATTTTTTACTTTTGATTCCTGAGACTTCAAAGACCAAGATCAAAGCCCTGACAGACTCAGTGTCTAGTGAGGGCTGGTTTTCTCACTCTGATCGTGATGCACTCCGTGAATTCTGATCCTCTGGTGATGGAAGGATTGGAAAAGAGACAAATGCTGTTTCCTCACATGCAGAAGAGATCTTGGAAGGCCTCATAGCATTCTGAAGCTTCTTTCAGAAGGGCATCGATCCATTCATGAGGGCACATCCTGAGGCGCTCTTCATCTCCTCAAACCTGGGGTTTGAGTTCCAAATGAGTTTTGGAGGGACATATTCAACCCACAGAAGTGTTCGATATCTTTGCTCAAAGCAAAACTACCATTTCTAAGAATTACTAGGTCATTGTGAGGGACAGAGTTCCAAAAAACATTTGTGCAAGATGCATTTGTCTCTGAGTTTGATTTTATTTTGGAAAATCTGGTTATGGCTCCTTTACCCCTTCTGGGTTCACTGATGCATCAAAAGTGAGCCACATTAATGGTTTTTAAAAAGTAAAAATTATATTTATTTATTTGCTTGTGTGAGAGTGAGTGAGTGAGTGAGTGTTTGTGTGTGTGTGTGTGTGTGTGTGTGTGTGTGTGTATGTGTGTGTGTGTGTGTGCTTATCTGTTGCATACATGTGACATGGCATGTGGGAGATCATGACCTACGGAGTTATTTCTCTCCTACTATGTGAGTCCTGGACAAGATTCTCAGGTCATCAGATTTGGCAGCAAGTGCCCTTACCCACTGAGCCACCTTGCTGGCCCTGTACACCTCTAAGACAATTAATACCTGGGCATGTGCACTATTTCATTCTATCTCAACAAAGAATCCTTCCCACCACTGCAGTTCATAGTCAAATTACCTTCATTTTTACTAGTGGCAGTAACAACAGGCTTTGATTTTCAAATTGTTTGCATGTTACGATCTCAGTTGTCTATGAAACAACTTATACAGTCTCTAGTATCTATTTCTATGTTGCTGTGCAGGTCAATCAGTCCATTCCTCCTCTCCTGCCTCTCTCCCTCCCTCCTTCTCCTCCTCTTCCTCTTCCTCCTCCTCCTTTTTCTTTTCTTTTCTTTTTTTTTTGAGACAGGGTTTCTCTGTGTAGCTCTGACTGTCCTGTAACTTGCGTTGTACACACCAGGCTAGCCTGGGACTCAGAGAGCTGACTGCTTCTGCCTCTCAAGTGCTAGGATTAAAGGTCTGCATCACCACATCTGGCGTTTTTTTTTTTTTTTTTTTTTTTTTTTTTTTTCTCTTTTTGGGAAGGAGTCAATATTCCTTAAAAATCATTTGATGCTGATTTTCACAGTTTTATAGGGAGAATATACTTTGTATTTGGCGTATTGTTCCTTGGCTCGTTCCCATGACAACAAACCTGGAAGGAAGCCGCTTGAGGGATGAGGGTTTATTTTGGCTCAGGGTTCAGGGGATGCAGTCCATCATGGTGGGGGAGGTGTTGTAGCAGGACTAGCCTCTGTCTGTGGTGTGGGGCTGTTTGGTCATATCCAAGCAGATCAGGAAGCAGAGAAGGAGGAAGGCCAGTATCCATCTGCCATTGTCCTTTGCCCCCTTTTATTCAGTTCAGACAGAGCCCCCATCCATAGGGTTATGATGCCAGCATTCAGGGTGGGTTTTCCCTTCTCAGTTAAACCTGTCTGGAAACAGACTTGCCCAGGTGTGTCTCCTAGGTGATTCTAAATCCAGTCAGAACGACAGTGAAGATTAGCCCTTACACTCGGTATTTCTCTAAAATCAATTTATTGCTTTAAAAAAAGTTTGAATAATTCCCTTAAGAATGATAACTTTAGATAAAAGTGGGACATTGGGCCCGGATGTGAGTGAGTGTGGGGTCTTGAGATTGTTCTCTTCAAGAAACAATTGTTTCCTCTTTATTTTTTGCCTTGATTGATTGATTGATTGATTGATTGTGTGTGTGTGTGTGTGTGTGTGTGTGTGTGTGTGTGTGTCTAGATGCATGAATACACGTGCCACAGTGCATGTATGGGAGTCAGAGGACAGCTTGTGGGAGCAGGTTCTTTCCTTCCACTATGTGGATTCCGGGGTTGGAACTTCAGTCTCTAGACCTGGCGGTTTGTGCCTTTACCCACGGAGCCATCTTGCCAGCCCTAGAGTAACTCCTTTCCTTAGGCAAACCTTAACTAAGGAAGAGGAAGAGGAAGAACCAAGAGAAACTCCAGACAGACCAATTCCACTCTGTTATAATTTCTCATAACCCCCTGTTCAACCCCAGATCTTTGAGGGAGAAAGTTGTTCCTTACCTCCTAACATTAGCACTTACTGCTCAGGATTCTACCTCGGACAGAGTGTGATTCACAGGAGGCGTTTGGAATTGGGCAGCTTCTCCTGCCGGCCATACTCACTGACCACTCAGTTTTCCTTCTCTATCCCTGTATACAACAAGGTGCCAGGGCTGAACTAAGGGCAGCAATTTTACACATTTCTTTGCATCTGGCCTTTCATATCAGCTGCTCAGGGACCCAGGGCCACAGTTTTGGTGGTGGTGGGGTGCCCTTGCTAAGTTTTCTAGACTGTTTTGCGGAGACTGGGTTTATAACCCTGCTGGAGAGAGTGGTTCATGGTGGGCTCTCAAGGTGATGGGAGAGCACCCATCCATCTCTTTCGTCTTGCGTTAGTTACTAGCTACAGGAAACATGGGTTCAACTGAGCTGAGAAAAATAGTTAATGCTGATGACCCGGCCACTGCTCCCATGCCCTCAGAATCTCTTCCACAGGCACTCATGGCATGACACCCTATCCACGGAGGTGGGAGTGCTGTCTACAAGCCCATGCGCACTGGTCTGGCTGTGCTTACTGGGCTCTGGTACCCACAAAGCCACCACAGTCATTCCAATTTGCATCTGGGGGAGTGGGTGTTAGTCTGGCCTCAGTTCTCATAGCCATTTGAACTTGAGGTAGGGGATCTTGCTAAAGCTTGGGCACCTGCTCACTCTGTTCGTCACATGGCCATTGGCTTACCCTTCCTGACTGACTGGCCCAGGACACAGTCACAGAGGCCTGGGGACTTGTGAGCCATGCATTTGTTGTATTTGCTGTGCACCCCGTTCAGGCTATGATGGATGCAGGGAGAAACTCAGAGAACTAAGGCATCAGTGACTCCCTCTTCCAGGCCAAGCTCTCTCCTCCATGCACTTTGCTTGTCTGAGCAACTAGCATTTGTAGGAGTGGCCAAGAGGAGGGGAAGGATCCAGGAAACAAAATCAGGGGTAGGGTAGGCCCCTGTCTCCACAGGAGCCCTGTCTTTGCTTCCCTAACCTGTCATGACCTACGTTTTTCCTTTCCCAGGCTCGCCTGGCCACACTGGCTCCACCTCCATGAGCCCATCAGCAGCCTTGCCCACAGGGAAGCCCATGGACAGCCACCCCAGCTACACGGACACCCCAGTGAGTGCCCCACGGACACTGAGTGCTGTGGGAACCCCCCTCAATGCCCTTGGTTCCCCGTACCGAGTCATCACTTCTGCCATGGGTCCACCCTCAGGAGCACTGGCAGCCCCTCCAGGAATCAACTTGGTGGCCCCACCCAGCTCTCAGGTAGGTGTTCTTTCTCTCCAAGGTTAGTTTAGCCATCTTCAAGGCTGGAGGCTGCTCCTAGGGTAGACCACAGACCAGACCAAGAGCTTGAGCTGGAGCCATAGGCAGGTGAGGTTTTTGAAGCAATAGGATTACCTCTGTAGACTGCTCTCCTTCAGGACCTCACTGTCGGTGCCTTCAGTCTGAGAAGGCCTGTGGGCCTGACAACAAACTTGTGGTCCATGAGATTGTGGCCGGCCACAAGGGCACTTCTTTCGTGGGCTTCCTGGATGTGATTTCATCATCTCTCTGGGGTGTTTGTAGACCCCTTTCACTTTTCTTATTTCATCATGAGTATCTAGGGCAATCGTTCTCAACCTATGGGTTGTGACCCCTTTGAGGGCCTCGTATCACATATCCTGCATGTCAGATATTTACGTTATGATTCATAACAGCAGCAATGACAATAATTTTATGGTTGGAGGTCACCACAACATGAGGAACTGTATTAAAAGGGCACAGCCTTAGGAAGGTTGAAAAGCTCTGATCTAGGGGGTTGGAGAAATGGCTCCCCCAGTAAAGTGCTTGCCATGCAGGCGTGAGGAACTAAGTTCGGATCCCCAACCCCCACAAGAAAAGCAGGGCACAGCATGCACCTGCAATCCTAGTGCTGAGAAGGTAGAGACAGGGGGATCCAGGAGGGCTTCCTGGCCACTCATGTCAACCTCTGGCCTCAATACACATGTGTGTATACACACATGCATACTTTCGTACACACACAGGAATGAGTATCCAGACAATGAAATACCATATGCTTTTGTTGAAGGGAATATAGAAACGATCAGGGCAAGACTTTGCTAAGCATTTTCAACTGAGAGGCACAGTGCATAGACAAATCTAGAACTAGGTATACATATGTCCATATTGTGCCTGAGACTACAGGGAGTCAAGGAGAAAACATAACCTGAATTCTGGGTGTCTCCTGATCAGTGGAGAAAAGGTGTATGCACAGCAGACCTGGATCACCGCTCTGTGGAGCTCCCAGGATGGCCAGCAGGCTTTGCCTTTCTTCTAAAACCGGCAGCTTTCCCCTCTTGGAGTGGTTGGCCACTGCTGTAATAATGTTGTATAAAAATATAATCCCCAGGCTGGGGTGCTCAGTGATTAAGAGCACTTACTGCTCTTGCAGAGGACTTGGATTTGGTTCCCAGTGCCCTTATGGCGGCTCACAGTTGCCTGTAACTCCCCATTCAGGGGATTTAATGCCCTCCTCTGGCCTCTGCAGACACTTCACAGATGGAAGAACAAACATACATGCAGGCAGAACACACACACACATAAAATAAAAATTAATAAAATTCTTTAAAGAAAAGCAATCCCTAAGTCATCAAAGCTTACAAAAACAAGTATTTACTTTCCACTTGAAGATGCCCATGCTTCATATGGGCCTAACATGCTAGCAGGACTTTGTCCTTTGTGTCTTAGGCTAAAAGATCAAGAGCTCACTAGGAAATAGTTCTTCATGGTCTATCCACAAAAGTGCTTAGTTTCTTTTCCTGTTACTGTGATAAAATTCCCTGACAGAAGCAACTTAAGGGAGAAAGGTTTGTTCTGGCTCATCGTTCTGGGTGACAGTACAAAATTGTAGGGAGGTGAGACTGCTGGTCACATTATAGTCATAGTCGAGAATCTGAGAACAGCATTGCCTTCAAGCTAGTGCTCGGCTTGCTTTCTGCACGATTACACAGTCCAGTAACCATGTAATAGTGCTCTGCCTAGGGGACAGTGCCACCCATAGTGGGCAGGTCTTCTCACCTCAACACCATCAAGATGATCCCCCATAGACATCATGGCCAAAGAACACCATAAAGATGATTTTATCTTTGGTGGGTGGGGAAACAGGCTGTGCCTATTCTGGTAGGAATTACTACAAGGGCAAAGCACAAAGGATATGGAGCATTTTAGAAGTGAAGATTTAGGAACAATAATCCCATTGACTACACCTTCCTTTCTCTCTGTAAACGGCCAGCACTCCCCACTGTAGCAGGAATCCTAATTGATCTTAATAATAAAAACCCAGAGTCAGATATCAGGGTGAAAACTGAAAGATCAGAGGAGCCGAGCAGCCAGCCACTAGAGATACTTCTTACCTCTACCGAATCCTCAGCCTGTAAGGGTCAAGCTCTTGTTTCCACCCCACCTTATCATTTCCTCTCTCCACTCAGCCGTATCACTTCCTGTTTCCTTCTCCCAAGTGCTGGGATTACAGGTGTGTGCCACCACTGCCTGGCCTCCAGTGGCTAGCTCCGCACTCTGACCTCCAGGCAAGCTTTATTTGTGAGAGCACAAACAAAATATCACCACACCACACCCCCTCCTTCTGCATACTTGCGGGGCAGGGGGCAGCATTGGTAGTCTTTATGATGTTCAGCTTGTCTGTATAAACATTATTAGGAATATTTCTATGACAGTGTTTTTGATGAGGCTGACATTTATAGGTTACTCATGGGTAGAATGAGTAATCCAATGTACCTACCCTACTTTGGACAGTTATCATCCAATCACCTGAAGGTCAAATTAGAAAAAAAGTTCTTTCCTGACCCAAAACACAAGGTAGATAGCTACTGAGGAATACTACCTGAGGTTGACTTCTGGTCTCCACAGATAGGAACACACACACACACACACACACACACACACACACACACACACACACA